>JAJIBD010008958.1:0-13570 GCA_021461705.1 Cryptotis parvus
TGTCGCAATATACCTAAGTCAGATCCTTACATGCTAAAAGCAGGGATAAAAGGACCTGCTCTCCCAGGCAGTATGGGTTTAATTCAGGGGAGCAATTGGCTGAAATTTAAGGGAATTAAGGTGCATTTCAGACTTCTAGATCCTGAATCTCATGGAGAGATAATACTGTCAATCTCTGCGCCAACTAAATGGACTTTTTTAAAAGGGGAACCGGGGCGGAGCAATAGCCCAGCGGGTAGGGCGTTTGCCTTGCATGCGGCCAGCCTGTGCCGGCCCGGGTTCGAATCCCGGCATCCCATATGGTCCCCCGAGCACCGCCAGGAGCAATTCCTGAGTGCAGAGCCAGGGAGTAACCCCTGAGCGTCGCCGGGTGTGATCCAAAAAGCAAAAAAAAAAAAGGGGGGGGTTAAAACCGCTTGCTACATTATTATTAATTTTTGAGGATCGTCTAGTTAGTCCGAACACCCTAGAACTGGTGGCTTAAACAGTACCAACCCTTCTGCCAACTTCATTGTTGGTTATACAGCCACACAGAACCAAGCCCACCAGCCACCTGCTAACTAAATAGTTGGGTACACTACCAGAATTTCGCAGGCCAAGCAGCCAATTATAACCATCGAAATTTATAAAAGGAAATTCAAAGGCATGTTGGATACAGGGGCAGACATATCTGTCGGGTGACGCCGCGGGGTCCCCGACAGTGTCAGGACAGAAGTTCTCTTCTACCTCCGAGGACGCGGGGGAACAGATGAAAACTCACGAGTCCGGTGCAGTTCAAAAAAGGCCTTTAATAGTACAAAAAGCTCTTCAACAGCACTCCAATATAATGAACAAACTCTAGCTCTGGTCCGAACTTAGACCATACAAAAGAGCCTAAGTCTCCCACCAAAGAGAGAGGATGTCACCCGAGCTGAGTCCTACCAGAAGGGAGCAAAAGGCCAAGAGCAAAAAGCCAAAAGCAAAGGGCCCAAAAGGTAAAAGTGAAGGGGCCTCAAGTCAGCCCCCTTATATACACCAAAGTAATCCAATCGGGAGGGTCATGTCAACAAAGAACTCTAAACAGAGTGTAGTGCCACACCCTATTGCAGGTATATAAACAAAGGTTATGCCAAGGTCTAATCCTTTCTACCAAGATTATCTCTTATGTAAAACACTGAAGAAAGGGGGCTGGTATAAAGTAATACATCTTAACTTCATAAGCTTCATGTAATCTAGATGGTACCCACAGGTCCTTATTATTATTATCTGCACCAGGATGATTCTGAGTATCTTGTTATCATGTACTAAAAGGGTTACACACTCGCCTGCTTAGAGCAAACTAGTATGATCCTTCCTATAGTCTTCCTATAGTCTCAACGTAGCCAGGGTGGAAGTCTCCTGGTAAATTCTAACTGTCCCACGTTGGGTGCAGTGGGTATAAAGAGGAGCTGTGCCCAATCTAGAAAACATAGAAGTCTTAGTAGATGTATAAGTCAGAAGTTATTCAGTCAAGGTGACTTCTGTAACTGCCACGCCCTCTAGCAGTGTTTACACAGAAGAGAGGTCTCATTAGAATGAACCTTGGCTTAAATAAGATTAAGCTGGGAGTGGGCAAAACAACAAAGCTCCCAGGTTAGCAAAACCTGTCCTCCAACACATATCCATAATCTCCACCAAGTATTGGCCCTCTAACTGGGCCCTAAAGAAAATGTCCCATAGCCTGAACTGGGTGGGCAATATCTCCTCTTCTCTTCTCCAACAGAGTGCGAGATGGCTGCCGTGTATTGGCCCTGAAGGGAACGTAGCCATGGTCCAGCCTTTTATAGCCCCTATGCCTTTAACTTTATGGGGTCGAGACATGCTGGAGCAGTGGGGGCAGTAATTCACATACCTCGTCCAATTCCCCATCGGGCACCTGTTCCAGCTCTCCATAATAAGCCTAACACAGGGAGTAACCCTTTTTAATTGGGGCCGCTGTGGTTGGCGCCCACCACCTATCCGTATTCAGTGGAAGTCTGACAAACCTATATGGACACCACAGTGGCCCCTCAATATCAAAAAGTTAGAGGTGCTAACAAATCTAGTGGAAGAACAGCTGAATTTAGGACATAATGAAGAAACGTTTTCAGAATGGAATTCTCCTGTTTTTGTGATACAGAAAAAATCAGGCAAATGGCGTTTGCTGATTGACTTAAGGAATGTAAATTCTATTATGGTCCCCACGGGAGCCCTGCAACCTGGGCTCCCTCTCCAGCAGATATTCCTAAAGATTGGCCACTAATTATCATAGGTTTAAAAGACTGCTTTTACAACATACCTATCCACGGAGAAGATCAGAAAAGGTTTGCATTTTCAGTCCGTTCTATTAACCATAAAGGTCCTTTACATAGGTTTCAATGGACGAGTATTGCCCCCAAGGGATGACTAATTCACCTACGATGTGTCAACACTTTGTTGATGAGGTTTTGCGACCCATTCGTGCTAAATTTCCTGGTGCATACATCATCCACTACATGGATGATATCCTGCTAGCTTGTGATAGTTCCAGAGATCTCCAGAATTTATATAATGATGTAATGACAGTTTTACCAGAGGCTGGCTTACAAGTAGCTACGGAAAAAATCCAGATGCAGCCTCCATATGAATATTTGGGCTATTATGCTCTTGACCGCACTACAGTGCATCCTCAAAAAATTTCCATTAGTCAAAAAAAGACTCAAAACCTTGAATGATTTTCAAAAACTGTTGGGAAATATCAACTGGGTGCGCCCCTCCCTTGGGATTCCTAACTGTGAGCTCAGTAACTTGTTTCACACCCTTGAAGGTGATCCTGCTTTAAATAACCCAAGGCAACTAACTCCTAAAGCTCAGAAGGAATTAGACCTTTTTCATGGATCGGCTTCAAAAAATCTTACCTCTCCAGATTTAATCCCGGAGAAAAGATATGGTTATTGGTCTTCAACACTCCCGAGTCTCCAACTGCTGCTATAGCCCAATTATCTGGACCGTTAGAATGGGTTTACTTACATAACAAGCAGAATCGTACCGCTACACCTTACCTTGAAATGATAGCCAACCTTATAATTAAGGGAAGATCAAGAACCCAAGTATTACTTGGACATGATCCCCATGTAATTGTACTACCTGACCCTAAAAAGAAATTGAAGCTATTTTACCACCCAGTAAAATCCTTCAGAGAGCTTTAGCAGATTTTTCAGGAGAAATATATTATCATTTCCCAGCTAGAAAAACCTAGGAATTTCAGAAAAGGACACCTTTTGTAATTTCCACCATTGTCTGCTCCTCTCCCATTCCTGATGCTCCAGTATTATATTGCTGGTTCCTCATTAGGAAGGGGTGGAATTACAGGTCCTTCATTGACCACTACTGTGCATACAAATTATAAATTTGCCCAACAAGTGGAACTCGCCACCCTGATACATTTACTATCCCATGTATCTGGCCCATGTAATGGGGTGAGTGATTCTGCATATGTAGTTGGTTTATTTCCTGGAATTGTCACTGCTTCTTTAAATGCCCATAATCCTATAATTCAGGAGCTGTTCCATAAACTACAAGATCTCCTCCAAAAAAGAACATTCCCCTATATACATCTCCCACATCCGTTCTCACAGCCGACTCCCGGGCCGATGGTTCGAGGAAATGAAGCAGCAGATCTCTTGGCAGCACCAGTATTTAAATCAGCTGAGAAAGAGCACCAGACTCCACATACAAATGCCCGCCGCCTTCATGTACACCATGGCATCCCATGGAGACAAGCTACACAAATTGTCCACAACTGTCCTGTCTGTGCTCCTTTACATTGTACATCTCATGTGGCAGGAGCAAATCCTTGAGGTTTACAGACAAACCAATTGTGGTAGATGGATATAACTCATACTAACTTATTTCCCAACAAACCTTTCCTTCATGTGGTCATTGGTACATATTCTCGGTTCATATGGCTGTTCCTATGACGCCTGAAAGAGCTAAATCTGTTTTTCATTTTTTCTCCATTGCTTCTCCATGACGTCTGAAAGAGCTAAATCTGTTTGTTCATTTTTACTCCAGTGCTTCTCCATCATGGGTATTCCCCATACCATAAAAACAGATAACGGTACTGCTTACACCAGCAAAACCTTCAAATCCTTTTGCGAGGAATGGCAGATCAAACATATTACAGGAATTCCATATAATCCACAAAGACAAGGAATTGTTGAACGTGCTCAAAGAACGCTTAAAACTCAGTTATTAAAGCAACGAAAAACAAATATGCCTCCAATGGATTCTTTATCTTTAACATTATTCACCTTAAATTTCTTAAATATACCTCAAGGAGATCCCTATACCGCGGCTGAACGTCACTTTCAAGAAGATATGCAAACTCAAAAAACAGTCAATTCACCTATCTGGGTGAAAATTGATGATAAATGGATTGCAGGTCACCTCCTCATTCGGGGAAGAGGTTATGTTTTCATTTCTACAGATGATAACCCTGCCAAGAAACTCTGGGTTCCTCTGCGACTTGTTAAGACTAGAATTCTCCAAGAATCAGAAAACAACTAATTCTTTCAATATAAAGTCTTAAATTTTAAATTGCAAGTTGCTGTTTAAACCTCCTGGATTGGTTCATTTTAATAATGATCTTGTTTTGCAGTCTGTTGATCATGGTTCATGTCTAATATCTTGCCTTAGAGCCTAAATGCTTTCTTTCTTATGGAAAAAAAGGTGGAAAAATGGGTGGACTCCAAGCATAGTGCTCAATGTCAAAATGTTTCAAGGATTAATGTTAGAGTTTCCTTTTTTAATGTTTTTGCTCACAGGTATTTGCAGAAAAAGAACTTGGATACTGTAGATTCCTTCTATGATGCTCGAGGCTTTGGACTCTGATCACAGTGCTTATTACAAAAATGTTTGCTAAATCAATGAAAAATTGTTTTTCTAATATTCTGATCACAGGATAAGATATTGGAATGCAGTAAACTTGCACTACAGTGCTCAATACTCCGAGACTCCTAAAACAGTGCAAAAATAATTTTTCCCAATGCTCTATTCACAGGAAAAGACACTTCCTCACCATCATTTGCCGGCTTTATATTCATGATGCACTTGATTTGTTACCATTTATCACCCTAGATCGGTCATATATACAGCTGTAATATATTGATCGATCAAATGTGTGTGTGTGTGTGTGTGTGGTGGCCACCATTATGTTTGTGATTAATGTTGTGTCTATGTTATGTCTCAACTACTACCTTCTCAATTTCTGACCACTACAAACCTCTATTAAATTCATCAGCTCCACCGCTGATCCACAAGATGCATCAATTTTAAAATCATCAATTCTCATACTTATCTCCCTGCTCCACCCGTGTTGGAGCTTCTTTATGCTCTTCTCTCCATCCCAGACTTGGATCCCTGCCAAGCCTTAAAATCTCTATTTGTGATTAATCTCAAAAAGTGTTTTTGTCTCACCTAAAATTAAGCTACGGGTACAGTTACCGGTGCCAGTGTTCCCTTGCTGAAGAAGCCCTGCAAGACGCCCACACCAATGTTCTGGACACCTGTTCCAGCGCTCAAGACTCCTGTTCCAGAGTTCAAGATATTTGTTCCAGTGTTCCTGAGACCCAATCCAGTGTTCCTGACAATTCAACGAGTTCCTGATCGTTGCTCTCCAGAGGCTCATACTCATATGATCACTGCTATTGCTGTTCCAGAAGTAGCCCGACAGACTTTGTTCCAGATACCCGAATTGACATAAAATATAGCAAATTGACTCTCACAAATTATGGACAGTGCAAACTATAGTCCGTTATAATCAGACAGCTCGAAACATTTTGTCATGAACTTTGCTTTGGGTCCAACAAGTTAGGATCCTAAAGTAACATGTATTATCATTTTGTAATTGGAATTGGTTTTTCTTATCTTAATTTTCTGTACGTTACTAAATATTTTGTACTTTCTCAATATTCATTAGTAAACTAATCAGGGGGAGTTGTTGCAGGACTCCACTAAGAGCCTCTGCATCTGCTCTGAATTGCCACCAGCAAATCACTTCGTAGATAAGGGGGTAGTCTAAATGTAGCAGTTTATCTGACCATGTATTCTGTACTAGCTGGTATAAATATTCTCTCATGTACCACAATCATCGTGGGACTAGCTAGATCTTACCAGCATATTTGCCTGGCCACGTTGGATCCCTAAATAATTAGACCAGAGAGAAATGCTGTTTGCCTCCAAGCAAGCAAGCATGGCTCCCCTGATAATTCAAAGGCAACTAAAATACAAAACTACCGTGAAGTAGACGAGACTTGTGAAGGCTTGGAGAAATATTTAACTGGTACTACTATTAGACTTTGGTACAGAGACAAGCCATCTTGGAAACCCCCTTCTCTACCCTATAAAGGCTTTTCCAGGCAGATCTTGGCTCAAGACATTAGCATATAAAAGGGCCTAGGTGAGATGCTGGGAGAAATTACCTGAGGGCATTTGACCCCCCTGTTTTCCATAATAGTGGGAGGGAGGTCTGAGTTGCAGGGGTATAAAACTAGCCTGCCTTCTCTCGAGCTCTCTTTTTGGGCTCTCTCTTTGTGAGCTCTCACCCTTCTTGGGAGTCTTGTCTTTGTCTCCTCTTTACAGAGCCTTTACACGTGGCGGCCGCCATTTTGGCCTACACGTGGCTGGGGTTCTAGCCAGGAATCCTAAGCACAGGGTTTTTCCTATTGTGGCTTTGTATGCCTGAACCTATGATAAGTAAAGCCTTTTAAAACTGCATCGGATTCCTGAGTTTTCATCCATTCCCCGCCAGCTTCAGAGGTAGAAGGGAACCGCTTCCCGGCACTGTTGGGGACCCAGAGGCAAAGGTCCCCGACACCCGGCATCCCATATGGTCCCCAGATAACCACCAAGAATAACCTCTGATATGAGCATCATAACAAAAAGCAACTAAATAAATAAAATTTTAAAATTAAAAAAAATCCTAAATCAGGGGCTGGAGCGACAATACAGTGTGTAGGGCGTTTGCCTTGTATTCGCCTGGCCCAGGTTCGATCCCCAGCATCCCATATGGTCCCCTGAGCACCGCCGGGAGTAATTCCTGAGTGAAGAGCCAGAAATAACCCCTGAGCATCACTGTGTGTGACCCAAAAACAAACAAAAAAAAATCCTAAATCAGGATTCGGTCTAAGTGACTAACATTAGGGTTTTGATTGGCGAAGTAGAAATTTCAGAAAATAGAGCTCTTGATACTGCCAGCCTTCTGACACACTTACTAGGAGAAATAAAGTTATCAGCCTACCCCTCCCATAAAGTTCCCTTTTTTCAGGAAGTCCTGAGGAAAGAAATCTGGATAAATGAACATTTGTGTAATTCCATTTCTCCCTTCTAGTGTATTAATATCCCTTCTTATGCTCTACATTAACAGAAGTGTGTTGGGGATATGCCCTAGTGAATTCTGGGTTTCTGCAGCTAAAAGCCATTTGTATTGCCCTGAGACCAGGTCCTTATGCTAATCAGGTCCCTCTTATGCAAATCACAATAGGAGGCTGGGGGCAGGACTGGCAAAGGCAGTTTGATTATAATAACTCTTGGGATAGTGTTATAATTTCTATCATGATTTCTATGCCAGATAGTTGGAGCATTTTCCTCTTATCTCCCACTGACCCCCCACCGAGACATCTAAAATTTATTAGAAGTTAGCCTGGCTAGCTGGATCCTCCATTTGTTAAGAAATAGCTCTGGGGGGCTGGAGCGATAATCCTTGCATGCAGCCGACCCGGATTGATCCCCAGCATCCCACTGAGTGCTAGGTGTGATTTCTGAGCACAGAGCCAGGAATAACCCCTGAGTATCGCTGGGTGTGATCCAAAAAAGCAAAAAAAAAAAAAAAAATAGCTCTGCTAAGATCAAGGAAGGAGCATGTGAAGATTGCCTCCAGGCAAGTGTACTTGATTCTCAGTAAAACTAAGGACAGAGAACCCAAAATTACTCTGGAGCACATGAGAAATGGACCTTGTGGGTATTTGGAGCTATCCATGAAGTTCATGGTCTAAAATTATATCATTTCCCTATGTTTATAAGTCCTGATGCTTTTATCCTTAGGTATTTTCCTCCCCACAGTGCCATGCACAGGAGCCAATTGAGATTGAAATGCCAGACCTGCCTCTGGCAATTAGCATTTGATTAGACCTGTGCTAGGTGTGATTACCTAAAAGATTTGCATGCTCCATATTGAAGTTTTTCAGTAAAAGAAAAAGACAAAGGGAAGCACTGCACTGGTTTTTAGTATGTCAAAATGCAATGAAGGGGCGATAGCGACAGAACAGCGGGGAGGGCATTTGCTTTGCACGGTAAACCCAGGTTCGTTACCCACCATCCCATGGAAGGAAGGAAGGAAGGAAAGCAGTCCCCAAGGCAGGAAGAAAACGATTCACGGAGTGACAAAAAGGCCAGTCACCATCGCAAGACAATCGCTGCGTACGCTACTGCGCTCCGCGGCAAACCCGCAGGGCACCGAGGAGAGTCCGGGCAGCGTCTGAAGCAGAGAACGGAGGACGTCCCGTGGTGAAACACCGGGGCTGTCTCGCTGGGAAGCGGAGCCGCTGCCCGGACACTGATGCACCGGGGACAATTAAGGAACGCCCGAGGGAAGAAAAGCGAGCAGGAACGCAAGGAGGGTGGTCACGTCCCGTATCCCGCCCAACTCTCCAAGTCCGGGGACACCCGGGTCTCCCGCGTCAGAAGCGGCTCCTCGCCCTTCGCGTGAAGCCCCGCAAGCAGCGCCATAGCTGACCCTACGCCCAGAGGAGAGCTCAGGACGCTCACGGCAAGTCACCCGACTTCGCCACAGTACAGACGCGCCACCGAGAGCCTCTCCCGCGCGCACAGCCAAGGCGCAGCACCAGGGCGACGGCCGGAGACCACGCGGCGAGAGCGCGCCTGGCGTGGCGCCGGCTCCCCGCGCCCAGCGTACCTTTGGGCCACGAAAGCGGCCTCTACCCGCCATCGCCACACACACCGCCTTCCCAGGGCGCAGCAAAACTTGAACAGGACGCGGTCACATTCACGTAGACGCGGAGGGACTCCCCGAGAGGGGCTGGCGCTCCGCTGGGCGGGCTTCCGCCATGAGGAGGAGCCTGAAGGAAGACCCGCCCACAGCTGCTGGCGCCCCCGCTGGGGGGCTTCGGCGGTGAGGCGGGGCCTGGGAAGACCCGCCCACAGCTGCTGGCGCCCCCGCGGCGGGGGGCTTCGGCGGTGAGGTGAGGAGCCTGAAGGAAGACCCGCCCACAGCTGCTGGCGCCCCCGCTGGGCGGGCCTCGGCGATGAGGCGGGCCTGAAGGAAGACCCGCCCACAGCTGCTGGCGCTCCGCTGGGCGGGCTTCCGCCATGAGGAGGAGCCTGAAGGAAGACCCGCCCACAGCTGCTGGAGCCCCGCTGGGCGGGCCTCGGCGATGAGGCGGGCCTGAAGGAAGACCCGCCCACAGCTGCTGGAGCCCCGCTGGGCGGGCCTCGGCGATGAGGCGGGCCTGAAGGAAGACCCGCCCACAGCTACTGGCGCCGCCGCTGGGCAGGGCTTCGGCGATGAGGCGGGGCCTGAAGGGAAAACCCGCCCACAGCTGCTGGCGCCCCGCTGGGCGGGGCTTCGGCGATGAGGAGGAGCCTGAAGGAAGACCCGCCCACAGCTGCTGGCGCCCCGCTGGGCGGGCTTCAGCGATGAGGCGGGGCCTGAAGGAAGACCCGCCCACAGCTGCTGGCGCCTCCGCTGGGCGGGCTTCGGCGGTGAGGCGGGGCCTGGAGGAAAACCCGCCCACAGCTGCTGGCGCCCCGCAGGGCGGGCCTCGGCGATGAGGAGGAGCCTGAAGGAAAACCCGCCCACAGCTGCTGGAGCCCGCTGGGCGGGCCTCGGCGATGAGGAGGAGCCTGAAGGAAGACCCGCCCACAGCTGCTGGCGCTCCGCTGGGCGGGCTTCGGCGGTGAGGAGGAGCCTGAAGGAAGACCCGCCCACAGCTGCTGGAGCCCCACTGGGCAGGCTTCGGCGATGAGGCGGGGCCTGAAGGAAAACCCGCCCACAGCTGCTGGCGCCCCGCTGGGCGGGCTTCGGCGATGAGGCGGGGCCTGAAGGAAGACCCGCCCACAGCTGCTGGCGCCTCCGCTGGGCGGGCCTCGGCGATGAGGAGGAGCCTGAAGGAAGACCTGCCCACAGCTGCTGGCGCCGCCGCTGGGCGGGCCTCGGCGATGAGGCGGGGCCTGAAGGAAAACCTGCCCACAGCTGCTGGCGCCCCCGCTGGGCGTCGGCGGTGAGGGGGGCCTGAAGGAAAACCCGCCCAGAGCTGCTGGCGCCCCGCTGGGCGGGCTTCGGCGATGAGGCGGGGCCTGAAGGAAGGGAAGACCCGCCCACAGCTGCTGGCGCCCCGCTGGGCGGGCCTCGGCGATGAGGCGGGGCCTGAAGGAAGACCCGCCCACAGCTGCTGGCGCCTCCGCTGGGCGGGCTTCCGCGATGAGGCGGGGCCTGAAGGAAGACCTGAGAAATAGTCCAGCCCACACCTGGAGGAAATTTGCCTTGCACACAGCCGACTGGGGTTCGATCCCTGGCATCCCATATGGTCCCCCGAGCACCACCAGGGGTGATTCCTGAGTGCAGAGCCAGGAGTAACCCCTGAGCATTGCCAGGTGTGACCCAAAAAAAAAAAAAAAAAAGGCAAAAAAAGAAAACCTGCCTTAGTATGCTCAAGGTCCTTGATTGAAACCCACTGCATCAGGTGAACTCTTGGACCCCAGCTAGCTGGAAATAAACCTCACTAAGAGGATTTGCATTACCGTGTTGTGAAGTGGTAGTCGATTTCAGACTCTAACAATGCCCAGCACTACATATGGTCCCTGGATCCAGCAGGAAGTGATGCCTAATCACCAAGCCAATACAGCACCGCCAGTTTGTCCCAAACGCCCTACCCGCTGGGCTATCGCTCCAACCCCTGGGTGAATAAGCTTTCCCATTCTGTGGACTGTCTTTGTATCTTAGTCACTGTTTCTTTTGAGGTGCAGAAGCTTTTTAGTTTCATGTAGTCCCATATGTTTATCTTTTCTTCTAGTTACTTTATTAGTGATGTTTCACCTATGAAGATGCCTTTACCTTCAATATCGTGGAGGGTTTTTCCTATTTTTTTCTTCAATGTACTTTATGGATTCAAGTCTGATATTGAGATCTTTAAGCCATTTTGATCTGATTTTTTGTGCATGGTGTTGAACACAGGTCCAAATTAATTTTTTTACGTGTCGCTGCCCAGTTTTCCCAACACCGCTTGTTGAAGAGGCTTTCCTTACTCCATTTTGGATGCTTTGCACCTTTATCAAAGATTAAATGATCATGTGTTTGAGGTTGGGTGTCAGACTACTCAATTCTATTCCATAGGTCCACAAGTCAGTTTTTATTCCAATACCACGCTGTTTTAATTACTACTGCTTTATAGTACAGTTTGAAGTTGGGAAGGGGTGATGCCTCCCCATCTTCTTTTTCCCGAGGATTGCTTTAGCTATCCTTGGGGGTTTATTGTTCCATACAAATTTTAGTAGTGTTTGGTCAATTTCTTTGAAGAATGTTATGGGTATCCTTATAGGGACTGCATTGAATCTGTACAGAGATCTATGGAGTAATACCATTTTGACAATGTTGATTCTCCCCATCCATGAGCTGGGAATATGTTTCCATTTCCTTGTGTCCTCTTTTATCTCTTGGAGCAGTGTCTTGTAGTTTTTTTTTTGTACAGGTCCCTTACACACTTGGTTAAGTTGATTCCTAGGTATTTGATTTTCTGTGGCACAATTGTGAATGGAATGGTTTCCTTAATATCCCTTTCTTCTCTTTTGTTATTTGTATATAGGAAAGCCACCGACTTTTTGGGTGTTGATTTTGTGTCCCGACACTCTACTATATGCGTCTATTGTTTCTAGGAGTTTTTTGGTAGAGAGTTTAGGGTTCTCTGGGTATAATATCATGTCATCTGCGAATAATGCTAGCTTGCTTTCTTCCTTGTCTATTTGAATGCCCTTGATGTTCTTTTCTTCTCTGATTGCTATGGTAAGTACTTCCAGTACTATATTGAACAAAAGAGGTGAGAGTGGGCAACTTTGTCTTGTCCCTGATCTCAGGGGGAAGGCTTTCAATTTTTCCCCATTTAGAATGATGCTCGCTTTGGGCTTTTTGGTAGATGGCTGTAACTATCTTGAGGAAAGTCCCTTCAATTCCCATTTTCTGGAAGGTTTTAATCATGAACTGGTGCTGGATCTTGTCAAATGCTTTCTCTGCGTCTATTGATAGGATCATATGGTTTTTATTTTTTTCTCTTATTATATGATGTATTATGTTGATTGACTTGCGAATGTTGAACCATCCTTGCATTCCTGGGATGAATCCTACTTGGTCATGATGTATAATCTTCTAATGAGTCTTTGGATACTGTTTGCTAGTATTTTGTTGAAGATCTTATAATCCGTGTTCCTCAGGGAGATTGGTCTGTAGTTTTCTTTCTTTGTGTTGTCTCTCCCTGCTTTGGGTATCAGGGTGATATGTGCCTCATAGAAACTGTTTGGGAGTGTTTCTGTTTCTTTTATTTCCTGGAAGAGCTTGAACAGGACTGGCAGTAGGTCCTCCTTAAAGGTTTGGTAGAGTTCACCATTGAATCCGTCTGGACCTGGGCTTTTGTGTTTGGGCAGACTTTTAATTACTGTTTCGATTTCCTCGATGGTGATAGGCTTATTCAGGTATTGCAGGTCTTCTTGTTTCAGCCGTGGGAGGTTATAGGACTTCAGGAATTTATCCATTTCTTCTAGATTCTCATGTTTCACGGCATACAGGCTCTCAAAGTAATCTCTGATGATCTTTTGGATTTCTGTGGTTTCTGTTGTGATGTCACCATTTTATTTCTGATTCTGTTTATTTGGGTTCTATCTTTCCCTGTCCTTACACGGCTTGCCAATGGTTTGTCAATCTTGTTTATTTTTTCAAAGAATCAGCTCTTGGTTTCATTAATCTTTTGGATTGTTTTTTGGGTTTCCAACTCATTGATTTCCTCTCTAAGTTTTATTATTTCCTTTTTTCTGCCTGGGTTGGGCTCCTTTTTATTAGTCTTTTTCTAATATCTTCAGCTGTGTAGTCAGGTTATTTATGTGGGCCCTTTCTTGTTTCCTGATGAATGCTTGCAGAGCTATAAACTTCCCTCTTAACACGGCTTTTGCCGTGTCCCACAAATTCTTATAGTTGGTGTCTTCAATTTCATTTGTTTCCAGAAAACTTTGGATTTCCTGTTTGATTTCTTCTATGACCCATTTGTTGTTCAGGAGTGAGCTGTTCAGTTTCCAGGTGTCTGGTTTGACTCCCTGTTTCTGTGTACAGTTAACTTCCATTTCCAGTGCATCATGGTCTGAAAAGATCGCTGACACAATTTCTGTCTTTTTTTATTTTATTGAGGTATGCTTTGTGGCTCAGCATGTGGTCTATCTTGGAGAATGTTCCATGTGCACTAGAGAAAATGTGTATTCAGCTTTTTTGGCATGAAAAGCCCTGTATATATCCACTAGCTCTCTTTCTTCCATTTCC
>JAJIBD010008959.1:0-60344 GCA_021461705.1 Cryptotis parvus
AAAGAAACAGTGACCAAGATAGAAAGACAGTCGACAGAATGGGAAAGAATATTCACCCAATACCCATCTGTAAGGGGTTAATATCCAGGATATATCAGGCACTGGTACAGCTATATAAGAAAAAACATCCAACCCCATTAGAAAATGGGGAGAGGGAGATGAACAGAAACTTTGACAAGGAAGAAATCCGAATGGCCAAAAGGCATATGAAAAAAATGCTCATCATCACTAATCATCAGAGAGATGCAAATCAAAACAACAATGAGATATCACCTCACACCACAGAGAATGGCCCATATCCAAAGGGTAAAAGCAACAAGTGCTGGCGTGGATGTGGGGAAAGGGGACTCTCATACACTGTTGGTGGGAATGTCGACTTGTACAACCTTTCTGGGAAAACAATATGGACATTCCTCCAAAGACTAGAAATTGAGCTTCCCCTTTGACCCAGCCATACCGCTCCTGGGAATATACCCTGGAAAGCCAAAACGCAGCGGAAACACAATCCGCACTTTTATTTTCATAGCAGCACTGTTCACAATAGCCAAAACCTGGAAACAACCAGTATGCCCGAGAACTGATGACTTGATAAAGAAACTGTGGTACATCTACACAATGGAATACTATGCAGCTGTCAGAAAAAATGAAGTTATGAAATTTTGCTATAAATGGATGGATATGGAAAGAATCATGTTGAGTGAAATTAGTCAGAAGGAAAGAGAGAGACATAGAATGACTGCATTTATTTGCATGACATAAATATACTAGGTGATCTTACCAAAAGTGGAAATTACCACAAGCACGTGGGAGTCAGAGGTTAGGTAATATAGAGAAGGGAACATGTGTGAATAAATGTCCAAAGGTCTGATACCAACATAGAACTGAACATTAAATACAGGCAAAAAAATGCACATGATGGCTTCTAAGTGTATGCGTAGTGCAACCCACAATGTGTGGGAGAAGGAGGAGAGAGAGAGGGAGAGGAGAGGAGATAAAGAACCTGCCATTTAGGCGGGATGTGGGAGGGGGAGGGAATTGGGGACATGGGTGGTGGCTGAGGGGCACTGGTGGAGGGGTGGGGTGCTGGAACACCATGTGACTGAAACCCCCAAGCGTGAACAACATTGTAATTGTATATCTCACGGTGGTATAATAAAATGTTTAAAAAAAAAAATTTGGAAGAATTAAAAAAAAAAAAGAAATAAAGATAGTACTAATACTGTGATTTTAAAAATATTTCCATGTTGGTGTTTTTTCATTATCTTTTTAAAATTCATGGCTTATGAATAATGAGCCTATATAGATATTGAATTTTTTATTCACGATTTTTTGTTTTCTTTAGGGAGGGAAGGAATTGGGACAGACTAGGCAGTGCTCAGGGTATATGATTAAAAATTACTCTTTGTGGTTCTTGGGGACCAAACGCAGTGCCAGAGATTCAACCAGCGTAAAGCACAGGCAAGGAACATGCTTTAACTCCCAAGCTACCTCTCCAAACATTGCCTTCTTTTTCTTCTAACGAGGTTTTCCAAATTTCATATACAGTGGACTCACAAAATTTGCAAAACTCTTCTGAGTTCAGTCTAATTTCACAAAATTTCACAAAATTTGCAAAACTCTTCTGAGTTCAGACTAATTTTTATAGACGAGTGGAGTGAACACTCATCTATAAAAATTAAAATTTAGAATTTACTATCATTCACTGAACTCTTTGGTTTTGGGGATCTAGCCCACCAGTGTTCAGGAGATATTCCTTGTTCTATACTCAGGAGTGAATCTGGTTTCTATACTCAGGAGTGATCCCTGGCTGGTGCTTGAGGGAACGTATGTGATACTAAGGATTCGAGTCAGGCTTGGCTGCATGCAAGACAATGCCTTAACCCCTAGACTGTCTATCTAGGCCTGAACTCTTGAAATATTAAGCAACTGAAAGACTGGGTAGGTGATGGAAAGAAAGTAGACATGAAAACTGGCTAGTAGACTCCCAAGCAAGATTGGCCAAAACAAACCGTCTCTGAGCAGGTTCTTGGAGGAAACTCACTCACAGGTCAAGGACTCAAATCTCTTTCTAGCAGTAGGAAAACACTAGCAAGCTTTCAGGAAGGCAGAACTATTTAAGATGATGAGGTAAGTGTGCTCATTGGAAAATTCTCAG
This sequence comes from Cryptotis parvus, assembly GCA_021461705.1. NCBI lineage: Eukaryota > Metazoa > Chordata > Mammalia > Eulipotyphla > Soricidae > Cryptotis > Cryptotis parvus. The sequence continues at coordinate 2,156 of JAJIBD010008959.1, forward strand.
TAGGAGCGAGCTGGGAGCGGCTTAGATAAAAGGGGTTGTTCTTTAGGACTGGACTACTTTGTTATCTTTGTCCCCAAAGGGGATCACCCTAAGTGCCTCAGGGTTTTTTTAAATTTGTGAGGCTTTCCAGGAAATGCCTGCTCAACCACAGTCTCCTATATCTTCCACCAAGTGCTATTAAAACAACACAACAAAACACTAACCCTGGGAAGGTGGACCCGTTCCATCCTCTCGTCTTTCTGATGAATCATTTAGATGTGAAACCAAAGCTGCTCCGGTAAAAAAGATATGTGAACTCTGGGTCAGGACCACAGTCATCTGCTAACTACTTGACTTTGGTTTTTTGCTTTTTGCCTTCAAGGTGTGTGTGGGTATTTAAAACAGGGATTTTCATGCAGTCACTGTTCCCCAGCAACAAACAGGGGGAGAAAGCATCTGTTTTCCTACTGTCTGTGAGCCCCAATCCCTCTGATGCACAGATTCGTCTCCGGGATCAGCGAGAGAGAAGAAAAGCACTGGAATGGTGTCTGGCCGGTGAGACATCCTGAAGGAGGGTTTAAGAGTTGGAACCTCATCGACACCTGAGAAAACTAGAACGGATGAGAGGGTAGAGACTGCGTTGTCTTCAAGGCAAGGTCTGTGGGTTAAGAGCTGAGACCTGACTTTGGGGGCAAACTTTTGCTCTCTGAAAAAGCTAATGCTTGAGACAGCTGACATCTTTCCAAACCCTCATTTGTATGCATTACTAGCCTTTCTTTCTTTTTTACTAACCACCGCGGATAACAAATGTTCACACTTGGGGTTTCGGCACACAGTTTCCAGCACCCCCTCCACCAGGCCCCCCAGCCACCACCCACTCCCCCAATTCCCCCCCCCTCCCACACCCGCCTAAACGGCAGGTTCTTTATCTCCTCTCCTCTCCCTCTCTCTCTCTCCTCCCTCCCCCTTACTAGCCTTCGAGCCATCATTGCATTTTTGTCGTATTTAATGCTCAGTTCTATGTTAGCATCGAACTTTAGACATTTATTCACACATGTTCCCTTCTCTATCTAAACCGACCTTTGACTCCCACACGCTGTGGTAATTTCCACTTTCGGTAAGATCACCTAGTATATTTAGTCATGCAAATAAATGCGAATTCTATGTCTCTCTTCCTCTGACTAATTTCACTCAACATGATTCTTTCCATACCATCCATTATAGCAAAATTTCATAACTTCTTTCCAGCTTAGTATTCCATTGGTAGTGTACCACAGTTCTTTATCCAGTCATCAGTTCTCGGCATACTGGTTGTTTCCAGGTTCTGCTATTGTGAATAGTGCTGCTATGAAATAAAAGTGCGGTTGTGTTTCCGCTGTGTGTTTTTGGCTTTCAGGTATATTCCCAAGAGCGGTATGGCTGGGTCAAGGGGAGCTCAATTTCTAGTCTTTGGAGGAATGTCCATATTGTTTTCCAGAAAGGTTGTACAAGTCGACATTCCCACCAGACACTTGTCTTTCTTAAAGGCTCTATACTTTTGTTTTTTGGGTCACACCCGCTGACGCTCAGGGGTTACTCTTGGCTTTTTGCTCAGGAATTACTCCTGGCACTGCACGGGGACCATATGGGATATCAGGGATCAAACCTGGTTTGGCTGCATGCAAGGCAAACGCCCTACCTGCTGTACTATGGCTCTGGCCTCCCTTAAAGGCTCTATAGACAGAAAAATAAGTTGATTGGTTGAATCCAAATCTAAAATGAGTAAGTCTTATGTTAATGGTCCTCTTTTTATTCTATTCTATTTTTTTTTTATCTTTTTGGGTCACACCCAGCAATGCTTAGGGTCATTCCTGGCTCTGCACTCAGGAATTACTCCTAATGGTGCTCAGGAGACCATATGGGATGCCGGGGATTGAACCAGGTCAGCCATGTGCAAGGCAAATGCCCTACCCACTGTGCTATCGCTCCAGCCCCCCAATGGTCCACTTTCAATGAGGCATTGCTACTGAATACATGTAGGGAAATGGTTTAACCACGAAAAGTGTAATGTTCTCTCTCCAGGAAAGTTAATTAGAAGAGGCTTACCTCTGGCCCAGGGCAGCATAAACAGTGTTGGGGGAGGACTGATGCAGGGTGATTGCACCTAGACCAAGCTCCTCTGCACCCTGTCTCAAGTATCAGCTATCAAACGATGAGCCTCGTTAAGTGCCCTAGAGCACTTTCTGCCCTAGCTACAGCTCCAAGACGCTTAGCATGAACCCTTTGTGTTTATGTTCATTCTTTTACGATTCTTGGGGAAAACATTGTTGATAAAATGTTTGTCCTATTTAATTCCTTGGGCAAGATAGGGGAGACACCCTTAGCTTAGAGCTTTTTTCAAAAGCAAAGACTTAGTATTTACTTTAGCCCATTCTGATTTTCTATGTCAACTTACTTTAACTTTTTGATTTATTTTCATATTTTTAATATTTGGTTTACGGGTCTTATCTGGAAATGCTCAGAGCTTACTCCTGATTCTGTGCTCAGAGGTCACTCCTGGCAGTGCTCGGGGAATATATGTGGTGCCGGAATGGAGCCAGGGGCAGCCACAAACAAGGCAAGAGCCTTAACCTTTGTACTCTCTCCCCAGTCACTGGTCAGAGCTGAAGCAGAAATAGTAGCAGCAAAAAGTGATTCCACGCTTACAACAAGCGTGTGTGGGGCAAAGTGTAATTAGGATAGAAAAGGGACTAGTATGACAATAGCAGATGGCAGTGATCAATCTGGAAAATAACTGTGTGTAGAAAGCAGGTAAAGGGATATACATGATAACCTTTCAGTGTCTGTACTGCAAACCATAATGCCCAGAAAGAGTGCATGTGTGCGAGAGAGAAAAGAGAGGGAGAGAGAAAGAGAGGGAGAGAGAGAGAGAGAGAGAGAGAGAGAGAGAGAGAGAGAGAGAGAGAGAGAGAGAGAGAAAAGAAAAGTACCTGCCATTGAGGCAGGGGTGGAGGGCGAGAAGGAAACTGGGGATATTGGTAGTGGGAAATGTACACTCTTGAAGGAATGAGTGTTGGAACATCACATGACTGAAACCCGATCATGACATCTTTGTAACTGGGCCTCTCACTGTGATCCAATTTAAAAAAATAAAGGTTCCAAATAATTATATTGGCAGGTAAAAAATTTTTTGAAACCAGTGTCACTTTAGCTGCCGAAACCCGCATGCCTGGGCTTTAAATCGGCTTCTCTCTTTGGGTGTCCTATTTGTATATTTTTTGGCCACTCTGATTTGATAATGATACTTTTTTTAAAGGTAGACTGTGTGTGTGTGTGTGTGTGTGTGTGTGTGTGTGTGAGAGAGAGTGAGTGTGAGAGAGAGAGAGTGAGACTTCTGAGCCCTGTGGACCCCGTCACTAAACTCCCATTTCTGGTTCCGTTTTCACATCAGTGCTGAATGTGAGTCCTCTTAGGCTTGCCACAGCCATATATCTTTCAGGGCCTCCTAGCCACTGGCAGCTGCAGAGGGGCTCTATAGAAAACTCCATAATAAGCCGTTCTTCCTGACTGGGCTCATTGGCAATTACTCTGTTGGTGTGCACAGAACACCAACATATTACATATCATTCTGAACATATTCTACCTAAATAGACTAATCCACTATTTCATGAGCCATATCTGCTCGACTTGCTGATTTATTACAAAAAATAATCACACTATGAATCTTGTGAACACTCTGAAAAAGTAAGGAAAACAAGACAAGTCAGCTTGCAGTGCATACTCCCACCCTCAGCTTTCTGGCCTGAAAACTGCTGGAAATCTGCTGACGTAAAGCCCTGAGCAAATGCACCCCCTCAAATCCCTTCCAGAGCCTAGTAGTCCATGACTGGTATTTGGAGCGATGCCTCCTTAACTCAACTTCTCTCTGATTTGCTGCTGTAGCTTGCAGGCTCAGAGAGGCTGGGTCTTCCCAAAGGATATCAGGGACCGTGTCAGCTACAGCTACCTGCTCAGCTGGACAAGCCTTTAACCATGGACAGAAGGCTCCTAAAGAAGGAAATTAAAAAGCTCCTGTAAGTATGAATGAGCAGAACTTTCCTTTCTTACACTCGGCATTTGGTGGTTTTCATGACCTAGAGGGTCTGGGAATTGGAAGGGGCAGAAGGTTTGTAAGAAAGCCTGAAAAAGAGCATATTAGTGTACTACAGGAAAAAGCAGATGGCCTGACCTCTGTCTCCTGCATGGGGGCTCAAATGTGGTGCAGACCGGGATGCAGTCTCGTGGGAGGATAATTCTGCCAGCAGCTCGCACATCAGGACATCTCCATGCCAGAGTCCAAGAACTGAGCCCACAGCCCTGCCAGCCTGTGCCAGGCAGGGTGGGTTTTGAGTAAGTCCACTGGAAAATGATATAGGAGAGATTTCTTTTTTTTTATTTTTTATTATACCACCGTGAAACATACAATTCCAAAGGTGTTCATAATTGTTCTTGGTAATACAGTATTCCAGCACCCATCCCTCCACCAGTGCCCCATTTCCACCACCAATGTACCCCACCCCCTCCGCCCACCCCCAGGCTGCCTTAATAGCAGGTACCCCAGTTTCCTCTCTTTCTCTCTCTGTCTCTCTCTCTGTCTCTGCATCTCTCTCCCTCTTATTTTACACATTGTGGCTAGCCCTGCAGATATTTAGAGTTTATCACTTAAGTCTCTTTGTGTATATTCAATGGTGAGTTTTAATCTGCCACTACCATTTCCCACATTTAGTAAAACACTGGTATCTATTTATGTCCTATTAATGAATGCAGTCATTCTATATCTGTCCTTTTCCTTCTGACTAATTTCACTCAGCATGATAGTCTCCATGTCCATCCATTTGCAGGTAAATTTCATGATTTCATCTTTTCTGACAGCCGCATAGTATTCCATAGTGTAGATGAACCACAGTTTCTTTAGCCAGTCCCTCTGTTCTCGGGCATTTAGGTTGTTTCCAGATTCTAGCTATAGTGAATAGAGCAGAGATGAATAAAGAAGTACAGATAGTGTTTCTGCTATGTGTTTTTCGGTCTCAGGAGAGATTTCTTTTCTTTCTTTTTCCTTTCTTTTTGGGTCACACCCAGCAATGCTCAGGGGTTATTCATGGCTGTGCACTCAGAAGCTACACCTGGCAGTGCTTGGAGGACCATGTGGGATGCCGGAGATTGAACCCGGGTTTGCTGCATGCAAAGCAAACACACTACCTGCTGTGCTATTGATCCAACCCAGATATAGAAGAGATTTCTGGGGGAAAAATGTTCCCAAGGGTTTAGCATTTGAATTGTCTCCTTTATTGTTATCTTATTAGCTACATGGCTTGTTTCCTTTTTTCTTGGCATCATTTGAACTTTTAACAACCCTTCCTTCCTTCCTTCCTTCCTTTTTCTTCCTTCCTTTCTTCTTTCCTTCCTTCCTTCCTTTTTTCTTCCTTCCTTTTTTCCTTTTTTCCTTCCTTCTTTCCTTCCTTTTTTCCTTCCTTCCTTCCTTTTTTCTTCCTTCCTTTCTTCTTTCCTTCCTTCCTTCCTTTTCTTCCTTCCTTTTCCTTCTTTCCTTCCTTTTTTTCCTTCCTTCCTTCCTTCCTTCCTTCCTTCCTTCCTTCCTCCATTCCTCCCTTCCTTCCTTCCTTTCTTTTTCTTCCTTCCTTTCTTCCTTCTTTCCTTCCTTCCTTCTTCCCTCTCTCCCTCCCTCCCTCCCTCCCTTTCTCCCTTCCTTCCTTCCTTCCTCCATTCCTCCCTTCCTTCCTTTCTTTCTTTTTCTTCCTTCCTTCCTTCCTTCCTTCCTTCCTTCCTTCCTTCCTTCCTTCCTTCCTTTCTTTTTCTTCCTTCCTTTCTTCCTTTCTTCCTTCTTTCCTTCCTTCCTTCTTCCCTCCCTCCTCCCTTTCCTTCCTTCCTTCCTTCCTTCCTTCCTTCCTTCCTTCCCTTCCTTCCTTCCTTCCTTCCTTCCTTCCTTCCTTCCTTCCTTCCTTCCTTCCTTCCTTCCTTCCTTCCTTCCTTCCTTCCTTCCTTCCTTCCTTCCTTCCTTCCTTCCTTCCTTCCTTCCTTCCTTCCTTCCTTCCTTCCTTCCTTCCTTCCTTCCTTCCTTCCTTCCTTCCTTCCTTCCTCCCTCCTTCTAGGGTTATTTCAAGCTGTGCTCAGGGGGTCCAGAGGCCACTCCTAGCTCCAGTCAGCCAACTAGCTGACAGGTCAGAGCTGGAGCTGTGGCTGTGGTGCTGCCATGGCCCTGCAATGCTGGAGACCCCCTCACACACACCCTGGTCCGTCCTGGTAGTGCCTGTAGAGGTCCTGTTGGATCGGGGGCAGGTGGGCTCCCAGGGCTATGCCTGGAGATGTTCAGAGACCATGGATTTCCGTGCCTGTAAAGCACCTGAACTGTATCCCCGGTTTTTCTTTTCACTTTTTAAAACAAGGTTAATATCAAGTTTTTCCATAGGATTTTTGACTTTGCACTTTGTCGAGAGGTTAGTTGTGATCATGAGCCATACAAAGGAGGAGGGGAGAAAGATTGTACTTTATTTTATTTATAGACACACCTGTAATGATCTTTTTATCCACAAAGCTTATTTTAGATCCTTCACATGTACTGTCTCTGCTGAACAAGAAAGCGGTCATTTAGCAAGTCCTTCTGAAGTGCTGGAAGAAACTATTTTTGAATTCACATATTTTAGCAGGTATCTGATTGAGGCCAACAAAGTTCAAATGAAAGCTTGATCTGGGAATGCCAACTGGCCTCTCTGACAGGACTGGCCGCTCCATCCTGGCTCTGTGCTTAGGGATGACTCCTGCGGTGTTCAGGGGACTGTAGCTGGTGCCAGGGATCAAACTCTGCTTGGCCACATGCCAGGCTAGCACATTATCCCCTGTTCTATTTCTTCAACTCCAATTTATGAATATCTTCCAACCTTAGAGAGCATCACAAAAACCAAGAGCAAACTGGAATGTCAAAACTAACACATAGAATTTTACATCGAAAGAAAACATTCAGACTGGGGCTGGAGCAATAGTCCAGCAGTTTGCCTTGCACACGGCCGACCGGGTTCAATCCCTGGCATCCCATATGGTCCCCTGAGCACCGCCAGGAGTACTTCCTGAGTGCAGAGCCAGTAGTAACCCCCTAAGCATTACCAGGTGTGACCCAAAAAGCCAAAAAAAATGAAGAAAGAAAAAAGAAAACATTCAGACTAATTTAATTGAAGTATTTTGGAACCACAAAGTAAAATTCCAAGAATTTTTTAACAACAATCTAGAAAAACATAATGACTCAGAAGAGCTACTGGAAGCCAAAAATAAACTCATCGCCCACACAGTAACTTGCCTCTTATGTGGCCACGACCTTGGCAACCACAACTGGCCCTACATGAGAAATGTATTTGCACCCCAAACTGTCACTACCTGGGGGACTCCAAAGTTCTTTTTCTTTTCCTATTTTCTTCTTTATTTCATTTTTGGTTACACCTGGTAGTGCACTGGGCTTACTTCTGGCTCTTTACTCAGGAATCACTCCTCATGGGGCTCAGGGAGATGCCGGAACTGAACCTGTGTTGGCTGTGTGCAGGACAAGCGTCCTCCCTGCTGTCCTATCTCTCCAGCCCTCAGAATTCCTTGTCATCTCATTCTGATTTTCCTAAGAGATCATCCCTTTACTTTCTCCTCTCGGAGCTCTCTTCAGCCTCTCATTTAAAGCCCCTGTTGGAAAGGATCTAATAGGATCTGAAAGTAGAATTTGTAATATATAATATATTTTTGTGCTTGATTCTTAAGGGTATTTGCATTCAAATGGATTAAAAAGTTTTAGAGAAAAATAAGCTATCTGGACAGAATGTTATGTTGCAATAACTTCCCAGTTTTAGATAGCCTAGCTTGACTTTGTCTTGGGCCAAAGAGAATCTTTCAACAGTGGACCTCCATCTTTTGAATTCTGTACACCTTTTCCTGCATGTGGGAATCTGCCAGAATTTCCTATAAAATCTGCTGGGAACATGTGAGTTAAATTTTTAGCTGTGTGGATTTTTTTTTTTTTTTTTGCTTTTTGGGTCACACCCCGGCAAGCTCAGGGTTACCCTGGCTCTGCACTCAGGAATTACCCTGGCGGGCCGGGGACCATATGGGATGCCGGGTTGAACCCAGGCCGGCACAGGCTGGCCGAGTGCAACAACCCGCTGGGCTTTGCCCGCCCCAGCTGTGTGGGATTTAACTTACTAATGGTCAGATATTTTAAGCGTTCAGCCTTGTAGAATGCCATTTATATCCAAATGAAACAATAACTCAGCAACCAGATGTTTCTGTGTTTGGGTGAAGGAGGGAGGGATCAGGAATGGACGCTTTCTGCAGACTGAATTCCCATGACATTCCCATTCGTTCAAAGCTGCTCTCTTGCTTTTAAGGGGCGATTATATTGGCATCAGACTTCGGGAAAATGAATTTGACCCGAAAGGAAGAAGGCAACTCACCTTTCTAGATGATATGGTAAAGAAAGGCATGCTGATGTGACCCGTCATGTTTGTGTTATTTGTGTATGAAGGGGGCAGAACATATATAGTATATATAGTATATAATAGACAAGACTAAGCCTGTCTCCCTGTCAGAATGTCCTCTTCATCATTTTCTAAGATTGTCCAGGTGGTCTTTTTAATTCATTAAATCAAAACAGAAAGAAAGAGAAATAAAATTCATGAGACTTCAGCTATTTGCTTGTAAGAAAAAAGATTAAAAAATGAAAATCACTGCAAGATTAAATGTTACAAACACTTATATTAATATTTATTTTAATTAGCCACCATTTGGCTCTTAAATTTAATGCTTTCTACCTTAACATTAGTGAAGGAAAAGCATTAATGAATTGAACAACCCTAAAATTCTTTGGGCTGTTATTCTTGTTGAAACTCGGGTTCATGTTATATAATAAAAGTTCACATCAATTAAAAATTAATGTGAAAATATAAATAAAAATAAAAAATTAATGTGAAGCATGTAGTTCAAGAAAAATGAGTAACCCTTCCATTTTTTTTAATGCTTGCCTATGTACTATCCTGTGCCAATAAGGAAGAAGTGCTTTTTTCCTCCCCCAGATCAGTCACTTGGCACCATCTGATGTCTTTGGAACTGAATACCGTTAAACTGAATACCATCAAACCCTGGTATTCTATTTTCTCTGTTGATTAGATAAGTACTTCTCAAAGTACTTCTCAAATTTTGCCAAGGTCTTATTACTTGACTGTTTTGATTTATGTGTCCTGGGGTAGGCCTGGAAATATGTGTTTCTAATGAGCAAACTGATAAAGATCGATGATGCTAGTGCTATGGACCCGTGCATCAAATTTCGAATTAAATATCAGTAATTGATCATGGGTGGGTCTATCTCCCCCCTCTCTCCTTTCTTTCCCCACTCCAAGCCCCTCCTTTTTGGTTCACAATTCAGTTTAGTTTCCAGAAGAAATCATTACACTGTTTAGAAAATGTTAGCATTATAATTTTACAATCCATCTAAAACCAGCAATATAAAACCAAACTTTTCTTTTCTGGGGTTAGGGGTAGGGAGGAGCTGAAGGAATATTTTGGTAGAGGAATAATGCATGTATTCAGAAATGACTAAGGGAGGAGGTCAGGAAGAATAGGAATAAATGTCCAAACTGGTCCTCAGCCTTTTGTTGTAGATGAGACTCTGGGGACGTGACTTAGTCCCATGCCTACCTTAGTCCCGGGTTGAATCTGACCCCACTACACTACCGAGGATAGCCATCGCTACCCAAAGGCATTTCCTCATTCTTCAGTTCCACTTCTGACAACACCTCCTCTCTGAGGCTTGCAGGATTCCCTGCACCCATGTAGACATTTCTTTCCCCTGGACCCCTGAAAGAACCCTGAAGTTTAACCCACAGACCTGAAAATACTCACTGCTTCCTTCCTCCTCCACCTTCCTCTTATTCTATTTTGAAATAGAACCTGAGCCTACAATGCTAGTAGTAAGAATTTCTAGATTTAACCACAGATTCCTGATTCCTAGTTTAGTATTGATCACTTGAATCCCGTTATTCATCGATTTGCTCGAGCGGGCGCCAGTAACATTTCCATTGGACCCTATCACGTGCCAATGTAGCCCAGTGGCATCTGGTTGATTCAGGAATATGAAGAGCTTCAAACCATTCCTTCAGGGTCTTGACAAGGAAGTCTGACCATCTTGTAGGTGGGCGGCCACGTGATCTTTTGACATCCTTTGGGATCCAGTCGGTAATGGCTCTAGTCCAGCGGTTGTCTCCAAATCGCATTACATGTCCAGCCCATCTGATTTTCGATGCCTTGGCAAACGAGACAGCGTCCCTGATAGTATTATCTCAAAGAATCTATCCTTTCTTTTCTTATTCACACAATTAAAAAAATACTATGGTAGAAGGCCAAAATGTAAAGCCTGAGGTGCTTAAAAATCCTCCTGATCATCAGGTTACTAGTTATACCATTGTGGATTTACCAGATTAGGCTTAGCAGTGACATTGATGTTGTGTCCCATTTACAATAATGTTCTAAACAGGTTCTTTTGCTCTACCTGCTTCCAGGCACACAGTGACTTGGCCCTCAGTGTTGCTTTGCAATGGCTGGATTGCTCTGAAGACTTAAATTGGCTGGAGTGGGAGAAAGTGTAAGTTGAAATAGTTGCTTTTAACCACAATGTGCAAAAGACGAGAGGGAGAGAGAGAGAGACAGAGCAAAGTGCCTGCCATAGAGGCAGGCGGGGAGTGGGGCAGGAGGCAGGAGTGGGGCAGGAGGGAATCTGGGGACATTGGTGGTGGGCAAGGTGCACTGGTGGGGGATGGGTCCTGCAACATTGAAACCCAATCCTGAACAGCTTCGTAAATGTCAATCTCATGGTGTTATAATAAATTTTTAATAAGAAAGAAAAAGAAATAGTTGCTATTGTTTGGTATTGCATGACTGAAAATGACAGTGATACAGTTCTATCTGGTATCCCCCATGCAATGGCACTCTGATATGAAAAGGTGACAGGGTGAGTATTTCCCTCTAACTGAAAACCTGAAAGAAAAAGGAAGTTATTTTACTGTGTACATATTTTGCATGTCTGCAATTGGCTTTCTGCCCATGGAAGGTCCTTGAATAGAACGGCTTGCTTTGGAAATAGGATGATACTTGATTGTATGCCTTGTTATTTCAAAGGTTAATTCTGTAGGCAAAGCCTGTACTTTCCCCTAGGCACAATTTAATAAGCATTTATTAATATACCTAAATCGAGCTAAGTCACATCAGAATCCTTTCCAGAATGATTGTCTTTTCTTTGCAAGCCAGACTTACTCAAATGGTATGAAGATAAAATTGATGAGATAAAAGTTGAATATTTTTATTCCAAAAGTCAGCTATTTCTTCTGTTGCATGACCTTAGAACAGGACCTGGTTCTGGGTGGTTGTATAAGTTAAGATACAGTTGTAATAACTAAAAATCTAGTGTTACCAGACTCAAGCAAAGGCAAAAGGGAGGAGGATATTTATTACCTTCACACCTGAAAAACCCTTAGGTAGGACCGTGTTCGTCTGGTTTTATTTAAAACTCAAACCCCATCTTCAGGACCTATATTCTTGATACTTTGTTCTCTGCATAGAAATTGGTCTTAGTTTCAGCCATTTACCACAATGTTTAGTCCTGGGGAAACTGAATTTAAAAACATCACAAAATTGCAAGGGCTAAACAGATAGTCCTGGGGTTAAAGTGCTTGCCTTGCACGCACGCAGTCAACCTGATTTAATCCCTGGCATTGCTTAGGTTTCACTGTCAGGAGTGATCCCTGAATGCGGAGTAAGCCCATGAGAATCACTGAGTGTGTCCCAACACTCACCAAACCACACCCCAAATTACAGAATTTCTGAATTGTGTCTCAAGGATTGTTTGTCCTGACTTTTGAGGGCGAGGAGGTGCTAATTTTATCCACAGTGGATTTTCTGTTCTTGGAATGTAGGGATATAAACCGCGAAGCAGACAGGTTTATGGTGAGGTAAGGCAGTCCCTCGCCGCCTCTCAAACAACCAAATTATAGCAAGCAGGGAAAAGGATATTGATTGGCAAAACCATAATTATCTATCATGTCGCTGATGTTTGCTAGCTGCAAAAACCTGGATAACAAAGAAATTTTAAAATTTGAAACGTGACCTTTACAGAGGGTAGATCAATCACATCAGTTTGTAAAGACATGGCTGGCACACATCTGTAGAAACTTTAAGCCCTAACCATTAGAGATTACGGGTGAACTTGATTTCGCAAACCTAGGAGTGTCAACAAGAATCAGAATGCATCATTATTCTTATTTATTCATCTTCCCCTCTCAGGAGAATGCTACTTTGTGGCAGACCCATATATCCGAACCACAGAGAAAGAGAAGCAATGATTTTATCATCTTATGCTGGAATTTTAATGGTAAGAAAAGGAAGCATAATGGAAATTTGGTATATACTATGCACATTATTATATCAATAGATATTTATTTTTCAATAAATGTTTAGGATTTACTTTTACAAATTGCTTCTATTTAAATATATAATAAAAAATACTTCTTCATTGTATTGTTATTGAGGGGGTAAAAATGAAATATAAATACTGGGAGTCTGGATAAAAAAGAAATTTTAAAATTTGAAAGTTTAATGATTTATTTATCAGAAACTATCTATAAATTATAGATATAATTTATAGATATAGATATATATCTATATCGATATAGATATAGATATATTATAGATATAGATATAAATTGTATCTATAATTTATAGATAGCTGAAAGTCTGGGCCCCCTGGGATGAACCCAGAGCCATGACAGAGCCTGGCAAGCTACCCGTGGTGTATTCGATATGCCAAAAGCAGTAACAGTAATGGACCTCATTCCCAACGAATGGAGTCGTTACTGGTGCCTGCTCCAGCAAATGGATGAACAACGGGAAGATAAGTGATAAGTGATCTATAAATTATACCTATAATTTATAGATAGTTTATGTATTTTATAAGCCACATATACAATATATAGTTTATAAATATATATTCATAGTTTTATATATTTATGTATAGATATAAATATATATTTATATATAGTTTTATATAAACAAAATTGCAAGAGCTAAACAGATAGTCCTGGGGTTAAGGTGCTTGCCTTGCACGCAGTCAACCTGATTTAATCCCTGGCATTGCTTAAGTTTCACTATCAGGAGTGATCCCTGAATGCAGAGTAAGCATTTTAAATTTTATTTGAATTTATTTAAAATTTATTTTAAATAAATTTAAATTTTAAATATATATAAATATATATTTATATATATAACTATATATAAGAATATATATAGTTTTATATATTAATATGTATTATACATTTTATATATAAATATAAAAATATATTTATATATGATTTATATATAAATTATCTATACATTATCTATCAGAAAAATTTAAAAAATAAAATATTAATTTTAGTTATTTATCAGGAACTATTTATTTAGTGTTCATATAGTCTAGGCATTATACTAGACACACTGAAGCTTTGTGTTTCTTATCACAATAAGAAAAAAGGCACAATACTAGAATTTGTTTTAGGGTTTTAGAAGTAACCCCTGAACCTGGCAGTGTTCAGGGATTCCTTCTGGCTCTGCACTCAGGAATGCTCCTGATGGAGCTTGGGGAACCATATGGGATGGCGGGATCAAACCCGGCCAGCCATATGCAAAGCAGTGCCCTACTCACCGTACTGTTTCTCCAGCCCCAATACTAATACATCTTCATTGTTGATGACAGAACAGCATCCCAATTGAGGAAGTCTTTAAAATTTATGGAGCTGATTCTTCTTCCAGTTCTGGTGCAGCTAAGGTAGGAGTAGCTGAGCTATCAACATGGGGCAGTTTCTCAGTAGAGAATTTATTTATATGATAACTTTATAATTATTTTCAGGCATAAAATGACTTTTTTTTTTCAGTGCTTGTGGAAAGTTTGTGTCACACCTGGAAGTGCTCAAGGGTTGTTCTTGACTCTGTGTTCATGAGTGACCCGTGGACATATTCAAGGGATCATTATTTTATTTATTCATTCTATTTGCCATTTCTTTGTTTTGTTGGAGCAAACAATATAAAGTGAATATAAAGCAATATAAGTTAAACAGCTCTCTCATGCCACTTGTCTTCCCGTTGTTCATCTATTTGCTTGAGCAGGTGCCAGTAACGTCTCCATTCATTGGGAATGAGGGCCATTATTGTTACTGTTTTTGGCGTATGAAATACACTATAGAGCTTGCCAGGCTCTGCCGTGGCAAACAACTGTATTATGGAACAACTTTGTAAATCATGGTGTTTTAATAAAAATACATACATACATACATATGTATACATACACACATGCACACATGCATACACACATACATACATACATACATACATGCATACATACATACATACTGAAGCCTTTAGTTCCTGGCTCACAGGAACCTCAGGTTAAGGTGTTAGTACTCCTGGTTGAGTGGTATCAGACATCCTCAGCTTCCTTAAATCGGGTTTCCCAGGCCAGTCTTTGTGTGCAGGGGTGGGGCCAGGCTTTCCAGGGCATTGTGGGATGCTTCCCCATATTGTTGGCAGATAGTGCCCCCACAACTGTGACAATCAAAAATGTCTCTAGACACAAGTTTTCTAGGATGCAAAATCACAGATGATTGAGTGCCATTGTTCTAACTGGTCCGAAATCAAACAGTTCAAGGTCAGAGTGATAGGACAACAGGTGGGGTGCTTGCCTTGCCCAAGCTCATTCTGGGTTTGATCCCCAGTACTGCATGCATACCCCTAGACTACACAGAGGTGGTTCCTGAGCACAGAGCCAGGAGCAAGCCCTAAACAGCTCTGGGTGTGATCAAAATAATAAAGACAAAAAGAGTTCTGCAATCTCCCACGTGACTCTCCCAGGGGATCAAAAGCAAATAGCTTTACAAGCATCCGTGTATTGACACGATACGAATTTTTGGCATTTGAGACTGGGACTTCTTGAATTTCTTCCACTCACGAGCCCTTTTGGTCTGAGAAATTTTTACTTGATTTCAGGTATATAGTTTTATAAAACATGTCTATAAGTATTGACTGAGACTAAATGGTAATTTTATTATTTCTTTATAATATTTTCATTAGAACATTTTTTAAATTAAAGCACTTTTTAGAAACAATTTGCAAATTCCCCTTTCCCGCCACCTTCACCATATTCAGTCACATTTCCCTTTGTGGCTTTAGGACCATAGCGGTTAGGACCGAGGCTATGTCCTGACTTGAGCTACAGCGCTAAGAACCTGGGGATCATTTATTCTGTGGGCCCCAAAAGCTCCTCCCTTAGCTCCAGCATTTCCTTCGTGGCTACACTCAGCTCTGCTCAGTCTTTTTCTCCACACCGGGCAGAAAGAGGCAGCAGCAACTCTCAACAGAATCACGGCAGTTCAAAGCTATACTGAAAACATAAGTTTAAAACTATCCTTTGGGGGTTGACATCATTTCAAAAGAATGGATTTAACTAGAAGAAGGGGGATGTTAAAAGGGGGAAAAATGGTTTGTCAACTTTTTTTTTTTTCTAAATTGTTGGTAGACCTGAATGACCTTTGATTCTTCAGATAAAAAAAAAAATGTTTCCTTAGCAACAGCTTGAAATCCTTCCCAGGCTGCACTTTAAAGCCTGCTGAATACTAATCAGATTATGCAGAATTTCCGGCCACTGGAATCACCGGCTGCTTTAACAAGGCAGTGTGCATTGTCTTTCTTCTGGACTATTGGCTGCCACCTGGTGGCAAAATCATTGTTATCATTTTATTTTTTACTACATAGGCTATCTAGTTGTTGCCAGCATTTGATAATTTCAGGCTTTTAAATTAGTCTGTCTTTTAAGAATTATCCTGATTACCAAAACCATTCTTGTTTTTCATTCTTCTTTTGAAAAATTATTAAAGCTTTTAGTCCAGAAATAGTGATAATAAAAATATTTTAAGGGGTAATGCTAGAAGCAAGTTCAAATATATCTTAAGCTTTGCATTCACTTTTGATCCCATTTTTCCTTTCCTTTCTTTTTTTTTTTTCAGTAACCTCTGAATATTTCCGGGTCATTCCCGACAATATTCAGACCCTGGTCATACCCTGCAATATTCAGGGGTTACTCCTGGCTCTGCAGGAATTACTCCTGGCAGTGCTTGGGGACCATATGGGATGCAGGGAATCGAACCCAGGTCGTTGTGTGCAAGGCAAACACCCTACCCACTGTGCTATCACTCCGGGCCCTGATCCCATTTTTCTATTGAACCATTTGTCTATTTTTTGTTTTGCTTTTATTTATATAGAACCTTAATTCTTAGGAAAACTGTTACAGGAGACAACTAGTCAAGCAATAAATTTTTCATAACTCTTCCCATTGGAAATTTGCCCATTTTCTTGGTGAGCATTAAAGTATTTAGGAAATATGATTTTGCAGCATCTCAACTGTACTTTTACAAAATTTCTTGGACAGATATAAAATGCCTCTTCAGATCATATGCACTGCTTTTAGTTGGGAAAATATGCTTGTCATAATCATAAGTACAACTGTCTGAAGACAAAGTACAGAGAACCAGGGGACCATATGGGATGCTGGGGATTAAACCAGGGTTGATCACATGCAAGGCAAAGGCCCTACCCACTGGCACCTATCACTCTGGCACCGGGCTTAATTTTTCTTGCTTTAAAAAATTACTTTTCAAGGGTGGGAGAGACAGTACAGCAGGTAAAATACTTGCCTTGTATGGGACAGAACCAGGTTGATCCCTGGCACCCCATGGTCTCTTGAGCCCACCTGGACAGAGCCCTGAGTGCAAAGCCAGGAGTAAGCATTAAGGCAAAAGTGGATTTTCCTGTGCTAGTGGGTTCTTGAGAATTGTATGAAAGATTTGCATACAAAACTCAGAAGATTGAAAGTTTATCGTACAGATGATTCTAGGTCCCTCCCCAAATGTAATGTCTAGGTCTCTCTGTTACCCGTGAGCAAGTTTCTGGTCCAGTCCCACACAGTCTACTTGCCTCCCATGAACGAAGGCCTGGTCCTGTTCCTGTACTGCTCTCTCTGTCCTGTGTGTGTTCTCCCCGCCTCCGTCCAAAGTCACATGCCCGTGCCAAGGTCCCTGTGCTCATACCTGCCGATGGGCCTCCCAACTGTATCCCAACGGTCCCTGTTGTCCTGTCCCAGCTTTCCTTAGTCTCCAGCCACTATCCTATGCTCGTAGGTGAGGCTCCTGTGCTCAGTACCTTGCCATTAGCTGGGCATCCGAGCCCTGCCTGAACCTGGGCTATCCTGGGCATCCAAGCCCTACCATAACCTGGGCTTCTGAGACCAGCCTATACCTGTATCTGCCCTTGCCTGGCCATCCACAACCTACCTGTACTGAGCCCTGTACCAGGGCATGCTGTGCTACCTGGTCCACGAGAGAGAGAGAGCCGACATGGGAGTGGCCAGCCGTAGAGAGGTGGGGGGAGAGAGAAAGAGAGAGTGACAAGGACCTGGGGTGTCTTTTACTTGTTGCCAAATCCCACCTCCCAGGTGTCCCCTTCTACATTCTGATTGGCTACCAATCCCATGGTTGTGATTGGCTACCTGTGACCTGGCTCTTAGCTCCTTAGTATCATAAGCACTGAGCCCAGCCAGATATAGCCAACAACAAAATAATGGTAGTAGTTTTTCATAGATGCTACACAGGAATCGACGTTAGCTGTCTGCATTAGTTTCTACTTTATCGGGTCTGAAAAGGTTCCCAGCTTATTCAAGCTGAAAGTTATCTTTAAAAATCGTCATTGGGCTCTGTCTTGTCCAGTGGCTCCAGAAAGAAGAGCATCAAAAGCATCAGTCTTGCGTCCACTCAGCGCAGACACTGGACGCACAGGTCAGCTCTTCCTAGACCCAGCACCCCTTATCCTGAACGACGGTCAGGGCCACGGTCGACCCACACTGATATAAAGTTTCCTTCCAATTACACGCTGAAAAGAGTTTTAAGGTCACCCTTCTGAAGAAATGTTTTGCTTCTTAGGATTTGGCCATTTATTTATGCTTACACGGAATTATTTACAATGTGAATGTGAACATTTTTACCATTTGAATAAAAGGGCAGATCAGATTAGAAGTGTCTCACTGGGGTGTTTATGCACTGTCCTGTCAGCCTCATTTAGTGTTTAATCTGTGTTTTCTGTGGGATTAATTAGAAAACGATAAATGTTTGCTCCTTAGTTATTTATGTATTTATTTGGGGTGGTAGTATGGGGTCACACTTGTCAGTGCTTGAGAGCTGCTTGTGACTCCGTGCTCAGGGATCAAACCAGGATCAGTCACATACAAGACAAGCACCTTTACCCATAGTCTATCTCTCCATCCCAGTTATATACCTGAAGCCCAAAGGTGAGTAGGCCAGGGCCGTGATCACATCTCCACATTGCTCTCAGGAACACACACTCCTAGCTCTCTGCCATTCTTTTGTAAACTATTTATTCTCCTCTTCTACTTCCTTCTCCTCCTCCTCTTCCCTTTTATTCTTCTTATCCTTCTTACACATCAATGCAAAATTTCACTCATTAGTGAAACACCAACTTTCCCCCAACATATAGATCACACAATTATCCTAGAACTTGTGAAAACACAAATTTATATCTTTTTTTAAACAAATTTATATTTATTTTTAAAGGGATACCTTATATGAGAAATTGATCACTAAGAATGTATACATTTAGAGCTAGGATGATGAAGGAAATAGAAACTTTTCAACTGACTTGAACATTTATGATTATGACTTGAAGATTGGGCGGAGAGATAGCACAGCGGGTAGGGTGTTTGCCTTGCTTGCAGCTGACCAGGGTTCAATCCTCGGCATCCCATATGGTCCCCCAAGCACCGCCAGGAGTAATTCCTGAGTACAGAGCCAGAAGCAACCCCTGACTGTGGCCGGGTATGATCCAAAAGAAAAAAAAATTATGGTCACATATTTAAATACAATCAATTTGACACTGCAAGTTCGTGCTGCTAATCACCACTAACTTGACGAGAATGGCACTTGCTCAACCAGTAAAGAAGATTTGAGAGTCTGTTCTATGGCACTCTCAAAGGCACCAAGAGACAAAAGGCTAATAAATTAACTAGTTGGCCTTTCTGCTTTCACACAAAAATCCATTATCCATGTAGTGGCCAGAGTGACCTTTTGAAAAATACCTCAGTCAGACTTTGTCACATGACAGCTTAAAAATAATTCAATGACTTCCATTGCAGTGTGGAACCAAAATGTTCTATACCTTGTTGCCATACTAGAAGGACCTCAGTGACCGGGCTTCCCCTTCCTCTTCTGCCTCCTCTGCACTTTTCTCCTTTCCCACTGTGCTCCAGTGGGTAGCTCCTCCTGCTTCTCCAGTGGGAAACCGCCTTCGAGTTCTATTGACTGGAGCAACTCCCTCCAGCTCTTCTGCTAGCTGGTTGCTGCTCATTCTAAAATTCTCAGCTAAAACATTACTTCCTTCCGGAGGCTTTCTCTGCTTATTCCATTTGAAGTGGTTGTTACCCAATAATCTCCAAGGGATCATCTTGTTTTGCTTATTTATAAAGTTCATTAAAGTGTATACTTGCCCTTGTCATGTGATAGTTTATTATTTGTCTCTTTCTTAGCCCCAGAAAGGTAGGAATCCTGTCTGCTTTCTAACCACAGTGCCTATGACTGGAGTGAAAGGGTGAAGGGGGCATAGTCTTGGCCTTGAAGAAGCTTCCACTGTGTGAAGCAGACAGCTGCTAGAACTAGCTATAACACATTGTCACCTGGGACAATGTGCTTGGAGATCCAGATCAAAGAGTTGATCGTTTATGTGGGGCAAGGCACAGAAGAAAGAGGTTGAGAGAGAAAGAGTATGATTTGGGAGTGCCAGCAAGGAACAGTAGAGGTGGGAAGACAAAAGGGCAAATTTTCTCAGAAAAAAATGAAATCTGATCTACAACCTGAAGACAAATGGGGAAGCTTTAGACATTAATGGGGGAAGCTTTCTACAGATCAAGAGAACTGTGTGAAGAATATCCTGGTGAAAAGTGAGTCTTGAGAGAGGAGGGGGCCGAATGAAGAACGAGCTGGGTGTGAAAGTTCAGGATATATGTAACAGGAGCCTTATTGGTAGATTGTTAGTAATGCTTGGGCTGGTTCGGCAGGTTCAATAGGCCAAGTTCTACAACTCACAAGTGTAATAGCCCAAAGGGCATGCAGCTTTAAAATTAGAATTGTTTTCCTTTCAGGTTCCCCGAGCTCCACCTTTCCGCCTCTCTTTGCATCCTTTTGCAATGTTAACAGCACCCAAGGCAGCAGAATATGCCCGTAAACAGAGTAAGCCTATGTATTTCCTTCCATGTAGAGAAATTTAAGTAAAACCAGGAGAGGGATTTGCAAATAAGGTCAAAGCAGCTGATTGAATTTAAAAAAGAACCATGAGTGTTTATGACTTGATTCCCTCCAATCTTGAACTCAAGGATGTCTTATATCTTAAACTCTTTGGTGATGAGAGCAAAAGCCCTCTACAAGGAAAGGATCTAAAACTACAGATGGGTTTATTTCATTTTTAATTGATCTACAGATATAGCCATTATGTGTATTTCTAGGTGTCAAGTTAAGAAGGGGAACAATGAATAAAAATGTCACCAGCAGCTCAACAAGGGAAACCCATGCCATGAAGTGGAAATCATCAAAAAAATCAACTTTGGACACACAACCGAAGAACAGAGTAGGTGTCTAAAAAAGAACACAAATTGAACCACACTGATATCAGGTGTTCAGGGAGCAGATTACTTACATGGTGGTTAAAGTAAACAAACTCATCTTGAAGTTAGTTGGTGAGAGTGTGAATCTAAAGTCCACTACTTATCAGGCAAGCCACCAACTTCTCTGTGCTAGTGTCCTCTGCAAAAGGGAAGCATAATGGTACCTGTCTCTTCAAGTTGTTCAGAGCATTAACTGAGAGTATTCACGTTGAGGAGTTACAACAGAGCTGACATCCAGTAACCCTTACCTAAATATTAACTATAATTAGCCTTTGGCTGATTTTAAGTTTTTCGAAAATGCACAAGATAAAACAATAGTCTATTCAATGACTATTTCTATTTATAGTAATGGAATTTATAAATCAAACACATTTTGAAGAGACAGAGTGAGCATCAGAAAGGGGCATGGGAGGGATGTTGGCATTATCAGACCAGGGATTTCATAATCATATGGTTCCCATGCTAAGTGTCCTCATACAGTAGACAGCAAGCAAAATGAACAGGGGCCCTTTACTCTGGAGTCAACTCCCATTTGCCCCTTATTTGTAAGCTTCCCTAATTTACTTCCCTAATTTATTTTCCTTATGTCTACAACTCTCAGTAAATTATCTGTCGTGTAGGATTAGTATCCACCAGTGCTTCAACTTTGGGAAATGATCACTTGTTTCATATTTCATTTTGGATTCCAACATTGTCTACAATAAGTCCTTATTTTAGACTACCTTCAGTTCACTCTTGCCATAATGCTCAGACTATTTTAAGAATCAACAAAATCAGGAATTCTGCACTTATCTTTTGCTTTGTTTAGCTTTAATTTATAATGGGGAGTGCTGGATCACAATGGGTGGTGCTCAGGGCTTACTCCTGGTTCTGTACTCAAGGATCACTCCAGGCAGCTCAGGAGACCATATAGAGTACCAGGAATCAAACACAGGTAGGCCTAGGTCCAACCTCCCCCTCTCTCTCTCTCTCTCTCTCTCTCTCTCTCTCTCTCTCTCTCTCTCTCTCTCAATGCGAGCACCCTACCCACTGTAACTATCACTCTGTCCTCTGTTTTTCATTTCTTTGGGTGAGGAAGAGGCACACCCAGCAGTGTTCAGGGCTTATTCCTGGCTCTGTATTCGGTATGATTCTGACTGTGCTCCGACGGCCACATAAAGAGCCAGGAATCAAAAATGGGGACCGCCATGGGCAAGGCAAGCACTTACCCACTGTTCTATCTCTCTGTATCCCTCAAATCAAGAAATTTGAACTAATTTTTAAGTCTGGAGAGTTTAAATTGCATTTTAATTGTTTTTCAATAAGTAAAATAAAATAGAAGAATGCCCATCAACTGATGAATAGGTAAGATGCAGTATATGCATGTAACATTGAACAAGGCCTTAGGGGGTCCTTTTTGTATTGCATTTCAGTAAACCTTAAAAATCAAAGCACAGTTTGAAAAAAAGAGTTATCTGCTTTTGTCCAGCCTTAGGATCAAGACTTAACACAATCAGAAACCTGCCAGACTGGGATATTTCATTTGTAAAATTTACCTATAAATAATGAATTCAATTTTAGTTACCTAAACTAAGAGTTTGTGTGTGTGTGTGGGGGATAAAGTGTACTGTAATTTGCTGCTTATTTTTTTGTTCGGGGGGGGGGGGGGGCACACCCTGATGTGCTCAGGTCTTTCTCCTGACTCTATACTCAGGGGTCACTCCTGTGTTGCTCAGGGGTCCAATGGGATGCTGGGGATTGAACACAGGTTGGCTGCATGCATGCCAAAAGCCCTACCCACAGGACTTAAGCCCTGTATTTGCTGATTAGTTTAAAGTACATGAAAGAATAAGGTGGGTTGGTAGATGGAGAGCAGGAAGGAGAGATGCAATGATATATGTCAAAACAAATATGACACACAATTACAGAATCTCATGCTGAGCTCGTTTGTGTATCTTCGATTTGCAATCCTTCCAGCTTTTCTTTTTTCTTCTTCTTTGAGCTTTTCTCTAAAAATACTTATTTTATTGATTTAATTAGCTTTGGTTTGGGAGTTACACCCAGCAGAGCAGAGGGCTAATTACTGCCTCTGTGCTCAGGCATCACCCCTAGTGGTGCTTGAGGGAAAATAAGTGGTAGCAGGGACCAAACAAAGGAGGGCTGTGCGCAAGGCAGTGCCTTAACCTTTTATAGTATCTCTCTGGTCCTGCTGAATAAAAATTTTTACAACAAGACTATGAAAAATACAGACATTGTCAGAGTGGATCAAAAGAACAAGTCTTATTACATAGTGACTATAAAAACCCACTTTAGCTATAAAGATAATATAGATTTAAAGTAAATAGAGGTTGGGGATGTAGGTCAGTGTTAGAGCAACTCTGAAGCATATTTGATGCCCTAGGTCCAATCTCTCTCTCTCTTTTCTTTCTCTTTCTCTCTCTCTCTCTCTCTCTCTCACACACACACACACACATACACACACATGGATTGAGAAAAAAAAATATACCAGCTTAACAATGCTCAAAGAAAGCAAAAGCAACTCTTATTAATATCAGAAAGAGTTAGCTTTAAAGCTAGGGAAGTAATCAGGGACAAGGAGTATAATGTAATGATAAGTGGTTCATTTCTTCAAGAGAATAACAATACTTGGCATTTATGCACTGAACAATAACATTTCAAACTATATGAGATAAAAAGCTATCGAACTTAAAGGAAAAACAGATGAATTCACATTCATAGATGGAAACTTCAAACTCCAAACTGCCTTTATCAGACATGAAAAATGCTAATTTAAATAAAACACATATATAAGAAATTGAGATCAACATGCTACTGGTATGACAAAAACTGCTAAAAGGGCAAGGAAATTATTATCTTTGTATATAGTTACTCTAAAGGGATATTACTTTTATTATCTATTATAATTTAGGCCGTGCTGTTCATCAATAAATACTGTAGATCAGAGGTGACTACAAGAGTATCCCACCCGCACGGCAGAGCCTGGCAAGCTATCCGTGTTGTATTTGATATGCCAAATACCAGTAACAATTATAGACCTCTTTCCCATGACCTGATGGAATGGTTTGAGGCTCTTTGTGTTCCTGGAGTGAGCAAATGTACTTGGGCTCTAATAGCATGTGACAGGACGTATGGAGATGTTACTGGTGCCTGCTTGAGCAAATCTATGATGAACAGGAAGACAAGTGACAAGTGACAAATGATTATTATTTAGAAATGTATAGCTCAACATTTAAAAAAATATAGTGTTCTCATATAACTTTCAGATTCACCAATTATTGAAATGTGCTCTATTGCCTGATGAATAGATAAGATGCAGTGTATGTATGTAACATTGAACAAGGCTTCAGGGGGCCCTTTTGGTACCGCACTTCAGTAAACCTTAAAATCAAAGCATGGTTTGAAAAAAAGATTTAAAAAATATAGTTCTCAAAGTTTAAAAAAAATATAGTGTTCTCATATAACTTTGAGATTCACCAATTATTGACATTTGCTCTATTGCCTTTATCACTTTAATATGTCTTCCCAACTTTCTCTCCACTTAGCTAAAAAATTTTCCAAGCCATTGAGTTTACTTATACAATTTCATTTGACTTTTATATAGATCAGCATATATTTTCTAGCATACTCATTCTCTCTCCTCTCTCTTTTTCTCTCCTCTCTCATTCTCTCTTTATTTTTGCTTTTTTGGGTTACTCCTGGAAATGCTCAGGGGTGACTCTTGGCTCTGCATTCAGGAATTATTCCTGGTGATGCTTGGGGAACCATATGGGATGCAGGGGATAGAACCCAGGTCGGCCTGTGCAAGGCAAACCCTACCTGCTGTGCTGTCACACCGGCCCCCTCATTCTCTTAAATAACCACAGTGCAGTCATCAGTTCCAGAAAAATTTAACGTGGGTATTTTATCTAATGTAATGTATGACCACTAATTTTTAACTTAATTCAATAATTTTCTGTTAAATATTTCTACTTCAATATTTCAATTAGAATATTGAAATATTTCAATTAGAATATTGAAATATGGAATATGAATTCATAGATTTTGGTTCATTGAGAAAGATAATTAAATTTCTAAATATCTCGGAACAGGTCCATGAAACTCTTTTACACTTATATTTATTTTAAACTATTTTTGTTGTTAAGTTATATTTGACATTTGAGCTTAACTCAGTATAAACTGAAATTTAATTTGTATGTGTACATATTAAATTGATAACAAAATCACCTTTTTATTCTGCAGGTAACATAGAAAGGTGGAACTGCAGTTTCTGGGAGAGAAAAAGAAACATCTTTAAACTTCAACTATTGACAGCATATAGCAAATATTTTTCTTTTCAGTTAGCTTCCGATCCAAGATACACCGAAATGGCACTTGGGGTGCTTAGCTTTTTATTCATAGAAATATATGTATAGATACATTCTGCTATTTTAAAAAAGTGCGTATAGTATGCTATTTCCTTGTGACCATAAAAATTGCTGATTGCAGAACTTCAAGAACAAATGATATTTCTGTCATAGAAGGCCTTTGCAGCACTTTACGAATGTTTAGCACTGAATATTATAAAGTGGTGGAACAGAAGATAGTTTTCCAAAGTATAAATCCAAAATAAAATAATCTTTCATGAATTGCCTTAACTCTTGTATGGAAACATTAAAAGAATTTAAATTAAATAAAGCATTAATAGAAAATCTGGTCAAATTTTCTATCAGTAGAATATAGTAGTTATGAGAAGAAAATGTACCAGTCTTTCAGCACCACTTCAAAATCCCTAATTGGCACATTGCTTTGTTTTCAATGAGAGGAATTTTTTGGTTTGGCATATTTGGTTGCCTCTTAGCCCTCCAAATCCTTCTAGAATGCACAGGATGGTCAGATTGAACACAGTTGCCCAGATGGAACCTCCAACTTCATCTCAGCAGATTCAATAGGTGCCATTATGAAACCCTGGGCACGGAATGTGTTTCTGGAGTTGCACAGGCTGAGAAGCTAACCTTCCATCTCCCGGGTCCTCACTGACTTCAAATCCTTTCACAAGAGCTTGTGAGGATAACTAGGAGATTCCAGTGAAAATGTTAGCTCCCTGCCCTCTATCCAGAATAAAATTGTTGACAACATGAGGTCTATATCATTCCGAATGAGGTCTATAATTGTTACTGGTATTTGGCTCAATGAAGGAGTGAGCATAAAAATCCTTTCAGGTACTACAACATTTTTAGTGTCATTGTTACCAATACAGCAACCAGACTGCTGTACATACCAGCTTGCCTCATTACACTGAAAGCTGATCATTCAACAACCAAGGGAAAGGGGGTGTCAACCAAGGAAGAACCTAGGTATACTGTGTACAAAGCAAACACACTCCATGCTTTACTAGTCCTCTGGCCCTGAATGATATTTTTTACTATATGATTATTGATTTAGAGTTGACTGTGCCCTTCCAAATCTGTGATGCCATTAGATTTTCATTGTCACTCCTATTTTACAAAGAGGATTGGGGACTTTAAGTTGCTTTTCAAGATTATATGAGCAATAGTAGAAACTGCAGAAGAACAGGTGGGTATGTGCACTCATTGCTCCCAGAATGGGTTCTCCACAAAAGGTGGCTACTCAACCATGAACAATGGTGCTTAGTGACACTATGGAGGAAAACACTTATGAAGCAGCAGTGTGAGCACAAGACCAAGGAAGTGCCAGGTTAGCTGTCCTGGGAAGTGCTGTATTGCAGGTTTTTACCCACCTGTATGGCTAGCTGGTATAAATATTCTCCCATGCTAACAATCATCGTGAGACGAGCTAGTGGCTACCAGCAACCACCTGGCCCCCAAGACCCAAATTAGACCAGAGAAATCCGCTGTTTGCTTCCCAAACCAACCAACCACCCCTGAAAAAATTCTTCTCCCTTCTTCTAATCAGTCTAGGTTGCTGATGCTTTAATATTATCCAGGGACTGTTCAACTGAGAAAACTTGAGTCCTTGCCTCTGATTCAAGATCTAGACAGATTTTTCTATGACTTTGGAAATAACAAATAAGGCTCATTCTGACCTCTTCAGTCAATATTTATTTCTAGATATTTTATCTGATCCCTAATATGTCTCACCATAAATATTTGCCTCGCAGTGCCTGATAAAATTCTCACGACCATCCTAGGCTGCCAAAACGAAGGACTAAAATGACTGTCTGTCCTTTCAATGCACGTATGCTAGCATTGGAAGCATATATTGAGGATCTGATGGTGCAAGCGCAAAGATCAGGTATGATATCATTGGTCTGACTGAGACGACGAGGCATCAGTCGCATCATGCTGTATTTGACACCAGAGAAGAATTGTTCCTTGGAACATACGATGAAAGAGGCGTCGGTGGCGTTGGTGTCCTTGTCAATACGAACATGGCCATCAACATTGATTCATTTGAATGCCTAACAAACCGGATAGGACGATTACACTTGAAGAGATGTGGTCCACTGCCAGCAATTTCTATCTTCATTGCCTACACACCAACATCCACATACAAAGGAGATGAAATTGAGAAATTCTACATGGAACTGGAGGAGTTCTATAAAAAGATCACACCTTCTACAAGATCATAGTCGGTGATTCTAATGCCAAGATAGGACCAAGAAGATAGGTTGAGGAACTCCACATCGGGACCCATGGCCTAAAGTGAAACGAACAGGATGAGAGACTATCTGAGTTCATCATGTCCACCAAGACCATTCATGGGAACTCACAGTTCCAGAAGGCTGAAGCGAAACGTTGGACATGGGAATCTCCTGGTGGACAGTTCCACAATGAAATTGACCACATCATCTTCAATCGACGGTTTTGTCTGACCGATGTTGCTGTCGTCCCCAAATTCCAAACAGGATCGGACCATCGTCTCCTTCGTGCAAAATTCTACTTCCCACAATGGGGAGAAAAGGCTGCAAAGTTTAAGAAGAGAACTCCCAGAACGACCACCAACTGGAAACTCTTTGGCACTATTGCAGCAACATGGGAAAATACCACCATTGATGACATCGATGAAGAATACAACCAACTGGTTCCAGCACCTCCATGATTGTGCGAAGAATGCCGAGAGAGAGAAAGACGCTAAAGGACGCCTGTCTTCAGAAACTTTCGAGCTCATTCACCAATGTGGCAAGGCGCGAGCCTCAGGAGACCAAATGCTAACGTCCAAGCTTGCTAAACGGTGCAGAGAAGCGATGAAAGAAGACCTCAAAGACAGAAGAGAAGAAATACTGGAAGATGCAGCGGAAGCCAGGAAAAGTATTCGCACCACCCGCCTGTCCTTCACCAACTATAAAACCAAGATGACTGCCCTCCGACGCCCTGATGGATCTATCACATCTTCCAGAAAGGCAATGGAGAAGATTATCCATGACTTCTACTCAGATCTCTTTGATAGCCACATCCACCTGCCCACATACCAAATTCCACAGGATGGATATGTCATTCCCAATGTTCTCCCTTCTGAAATCCGAAATGCCATCTCGTCGGTAAAGAAGGGAACGCACCAGGCCTAGACAAAGTCAGACCCGAACACCTGAAGAATCTGCCATCGGTACTCATCAATACACTAGCTCGGCTCTTCACACGCTACCTGTCTGAATGCAAGGTGCCCTCCAATGGAAAACCAGCAGGACAGTTCTACTGTTCAAGAAGGGAGACATTCACAACATCGGCAACTATCGCCCCATCTGCCTGTTGTCCGTCATCTACAAGCTGTTTACACGAGTCATCCTGAACAGGATTAGCAGAACACTAGAAGAAGGACAACCATGCGAGCAAGCAGGCTTCCGGAAAGGATTCAGCACAATCGACCATATCCACACAGTAACCAGGCTCATTGAGATTTGTAGGGAGTACAAGATGCCGCTCTGTCTCACGTTCACTGATTTACAGAAAGCCTTTGATTCTGTGGAGACGGAAGCAGTCATCGAAGCCCTAGCCAAACAGGGTGTTCAAACCCAATACATCATGATCCTTCATGAGCTGTATTATGGATTCACCACCAGGATCTTACCATTCTACAAAGAATGATCATTGATGTCAAAAGAGGGGTTCAACAGGGTGATACCATTTCACCAAAACTCTTCAGTGCCACCCTTGAGAACATCATGCGACAATTAGAATGGGAAGGAATGGGAGTGAAGATAGATGGTCGGCAACTACACCACCTCCGCTTTGCTGATGACATGGTTCTAATAATACCAAACATTAGCCAAGCGGCACAAATGCTGGCTGACTTCGACCAAGAATGTGGAAAGATAGGTCTACAGCTGAATCTGAAGAAAACTATGTTCATGAAAAATGAGCTAGTTCCAGAGGCCCCATTCACTCTCAATGGAACATACATTTCTGAATGCAGCAGTTATGCATACCTAGGTCGAGAAGTCAACATGATGAACGACCTAAAACCTGAGCTGCGCAGGAGGAAGAGAGCAGGATGGAATGTCTTCAAGAGCATCGAAGAAATAGCTAAAAGGACAAAGAACCTCCGGCTCCTGGCACATCTCTTCGACTCCACCGTTCTCCCTGCATTAACATACACCTCAGAGACCTGGGCCCTACGAAAGCAGGATGAGAATGCTATTCGAGTCTCCCAAAGAGGAATCAAAAGAGTTATGCTTGGAATATCACGCCTCACTCAAGTAACAGAAGGAATTCGGAGTTCTGACCTCCGTCACTATTCCAGAATCAGGGATGCTGTCTCGTTTGCTAAGGCATCGAAAATCAGAAGGGCTGGACATGTAATGCGATTTGGAGACAACCGCTGGACTAGAGCCATTACCGACTGGATCCCACGGGATGTCAAAAGATCACGTGGCCGCCCACCTACAAGATGGTCAGACTTCCTTGTCAAGACCCTGAAGGAATGGTTTGAGGCTCTTCATATTCCTGAATCAACCAGATGCCATTGGGCTACACTGGCACATGATAGGGTCCAATGGAAATGTTACTGCTGCCTGCTCAAGCAAATCGATGAATAACGGGATTCAAGTGATCAAGTGATCAAGTGAAGTTCTTTTAGGACTGCTACTGGCTTTGTAAGAGGTTGAAGGTGAATTCTGCAATGTCACATAGCACAGAACAAGAATTAAACTGAACCCAGACTTTTTATAACTACTCCACCATACTCTATCATGCCTGGAAAGTGATGCTACAACCTTGGTCTCCACCAGATTCTGTTTTGATTCTATTCCACTAGATAAATAGCTACCAATCGAATTTCCTCTTGTATGGGAAGGACCTTGAATCATTAGTCTATTAGACCTTGGATTATTAGTCTAGATAGTATCATTTGATGAATAATGACTATATTTTTTCAAGACAATGGCAGTTAACAGCATTGCTATACATTTTTTACAATTTCTTTAATCATTCCACCTCTGTTAAAACTCCACTGTACATTCACGAAAGAATGCGGGTATAAAAAAGACAAATTATAACTTGGTGTTATAAAAACTGCTTTTAGTTTCCAACCCCCTGAAAGTATCTCAGCAAACTCGGGGTTCTCCACACCAGTTTTTAAACTATATACTCTGAAGACCTGAGTCTGATGCTATCTAGTACCTCAAAGTCTGGGGTAACTAGCTGTGTGGAACTTAAAGAGACTCTACTCCACTCCTTCCATGAATTCAAACAGCCCTTAATAAATGAGCAAAATTTTTCATGAAAAGGAAAGTGCTGAGACATCAGGAAGAAGCCAGAGTAAACAGGATCAAAGAGTAGTGAGCATTCAGGGGAAGCCACATGCAGAAGGAAGAATTTAGGTTCTAAGATGTGAGAAGGGGTCCGGAGCCATAGTACAGCCGGTAGGGGATAACCTTGCACGCCACCAATGCGGATTGAATCTCCAGCATCCCATATGGTTCCTTGAATACCACCAGGAGTAATTCCTGAGTGCAGAGCCAGGAGTAATCCCTGAGCATCACCAGGTGTGACCCCAAAATGCAATGACAACAACAACAACAACAACAACAACAACAATAATAATAATAATAATAATAATTGAGAAATGGAGGAAGGTTACATTATTTGCGATCTTCCAGGTCAAAGCCAAGTAGAAGGATCTACTTTGTGCCAACCACCAACGCTAATGCCCAGAGGCAGACAGCACATGAGAGAATTCCTATCCTGCAGCGGGACACATTCCCACACAAGTATCAACTCTTCATTAGAGAAGCCTAAATAACATTACCACACAAGTATCAACTCTTCACTAAAGAAGCCTAAATAACAACTATGACAAAATCGTTAATTTGAACTAAGCTTTATTATTATTATTTTTTCAAATCACTTTCACAGATAACGATCTTAAGATAACTTATTACTTGAAACTGGCTCCATCCCTGGCCAGTTTCATCACCGCTCTAGGGCTAGCAGACACGTGGGGTTGCTGTGGGCGGGCCAGCAGGGCTGGGAATTGAAGCCCCTCCTCTCATCCCCCACCTCCAATGACCCAGTGGGAATGACTAAAAGCTCCACAGTGGCCATTTTCAACAGATCAGGCACCAGGACAGATCAGTAATGTCAGAGAGAAGGACCAGACACACAGCTGCTACAGCTTCTTCCTGCCAAGTTAGCATAAGAACCCAGTTTAGGGTCAAGTCCTGGCCAGGATCTTTCCCATATATGTTGCAATGATCAATGTGGTTGTAGCCATCTGGGGGAGCTGGCTTGGAAAGTGGGTGGGTGGTGATGGCCTTTGGCATTGGTAGGGGCACACTGGTGGTGGAACTGGTGTTGAACAGTGAATGCTGTGACAACTGTACTGTGAGGAAATTTGTAAATCACAGTGTTTTAATAAAGGGGGAAGATTCATTGATCACTTGATCACTTGACTTCCCGTAGATCATCGATAACTTCCGAGCGGGCACCAGTAACATCTCAATATGTCCTGTCACATGTGAGAAAGCCCAAGGACATCTGCCCACTCCAGGAACATAAAGAGCCTCAAACCATTCCATCAGGTCATGGGAATGAGGTCTATAATTGTTACTGGTATTTGGCATGTCAAATACGACACGGGCAGCTTGCCAGGCTTTGCCGTGTGGGTGGGATAATCTTCTAGTCACCTCAAGACTCGAGCATTTATTGATGAACCGCGCAGCCGAGCCGGGCAGCAATCAGCTCTTCTGCTGGGTGGAGTTCTGATGAGAGGGGAGTCCGGGAAGATTCATTACTACTTAAATTATTGTTGTCTTAAATGAAAACAACAACAAAAAAAGCTAAACACAGTCCCTGGAACGAACACATTGTTTAGATTCATTACCTTTGAAAAACCATGTTTCGTACACTCCAGAAGTGTGGCCTTTTCTTATCCTCTTGCTCAACCAACAACAACTTAATTTTGGTGGCAACAGCTATAATGAATAGAACAGCCGAACCTCCCAGAAAGAATGAGAATAAACCGTTCAACTCACTCAGCTGAGAAGGGGTTGGGGGGGGGGAGAGGGAGCGTGCAAATCCCCTTACTCACCGAAACCCAGGCCCTTTTGTGTGATTTCCTGCAGAGACAGCAGTCAGGGCTGTTATATATACAGGGGCGCTCCCTGCTAACTGCTCTCACTCACTCTCTGCAAAATGGGAAAGGTAAGTGCTGGGTATCTCCCTTCCTTTGCCCTGTAGTGGCCTCTTGGAGGGCGGAGGGCAAACCAGTGCGTGCACACCCAACTTTCATTTCACAGATCACCTTCTACGAGGACCGCGCCTTCCAAGGCCGCAGCTACGAGTCCAGCAGTGACCACTCCAACCTGCAGTCCTACTTCAGCCGCTGCAACTCCATTCGCGTGGACAGCGGCTGCTGGATGCTCTATGAGCGCCCCAACTATCAGGGCCACCAATACTTCCTGCGGCGCGGGGACTACCCCGACTTCCAGCAGTGGATGGGCCTCAGCGACTCCATCCGCTCCTGCCGCCTTATCCCTCAGGTGAGTGGGCTCAGCCTCAGTCTTTACTCTCTTTGAAAATGACATACATTGTGATGTCACAAATCAGTCTCGGTGGAGAGTGGAGAGAAGACTAGGATGATAAGTGGTCCAGAAGGATAGCTCAGGTGGAGAGCCGTTCACTGTGAACTATGTGGCGTTTATTGAATCAGTGACCTGTTCCCAGATTTTTTTTCATTCAACTACAATAAAAGTCCAAAATGCTGATGAATGAAGTAGAGGAAACAATGTCAAGTAATAAATGTCTTGAGGCTGGAGAGTTAGCCAAGTGGGTAGGGGGCTTACCTAGCTGCAGCCTGGGGATCTCCTGCACCCCATATTATTTCCCTGAGCCTTGCCAGGGATGGTTCCTAAGCGCAGAGCTGGAAGTAACTGTTGAACACTGCTGAGTGTGTCCCCCAAAAAAATTATATATATTTTAGGGTAAGGGCTCAACCAGGGGTGTTCAAAGGTTATTCTTGGCTCTGTGCTCAGGGATCATTCCTGGTGGACTTTCAGGATCTACCCCAGGTCAACTGGCTTGGAGCAGGAGTGATGAGGAGGCAAAGGGCTAGAACTTTTATTCCTATTTGTGTTTGCTTACGTTGCTTTTTTTCTGCCTGCCTCCCAGCATCCAGGCACTTACAGAATGAAGATCTATGAGAAAGAGGACTTCAGAGGACAAACGTATGAGATCACAGATGATTGTGTCTCGCTTCAGGACCGCTTCCCCCTCAATGAAATCCACTCTGTCAATGTTCTGGAAGGCTCCTGGGTCCTTTATGAGATGCCCAATTACAGGGGAAGACAGTACCTGCTGAGGCGTGGGAGTACCGGAGATACCTTGACTGGGGGCTGAGAATGCCAAAGTTGGTTCCCTCAGACGCGCCACAGATCTGTGCTGAATGTTTACTTTCTCGACCTTTCTCTTTTAGAACCTAATAAAATATTTAGTTTGTGTTTCTGGCAATTATAATGTTCTGGCTTTTTTTCCAGACTTCTATGCCTTCAAAAAGCAATAACTGTACTTGGCCAAACACAATGACATTCTCAAAAAGGAAAATGATGCTTTATAAGAGAAAAAAAAGCAGAGAATGTTTTTGCCAGCATTCTTAAAAAGAGTAAACCATGTAGACTCAAAAGTAAGCTAAGCCTCTTTGGGCTCCAGTCATTTGTGGTTGGCCTTACAATGACACATTTGCAACTATGAGGGTGAGAGCACTTATTAAAGCTCCTTAAGTTACCTCTCCAGATTACCTCTCCATCTTCTAGGTATTGTCCAAGTCCTGGTTGATGAGGAAAGTCACCCTCATCATCTAGACTCTTATTCCACAAACTGGTTACTCTCACATATTGATTCCTTACTCTTCTAACAGCCACCATCCCCTTTCTTCCAGTTTTATTTCCAAAACTCATTCATCCATGGAATTCATGGTTCACATATAATCCACTCTCCTTAATGTATGTAGAAAGATTTCAGGACTTTTTGGGGTTTGTTTATCTGGGGGCTATACTCAGCAAGGTTCAGGCTCTCAGGAATTACTCCCAGATGTGCTCAGGGACCATATGTGGTGCTAGGGATTGATCCCAGAGGGTCCATGTGCAAGGCAAATGTCCTACCTGGTGTGCAATTGCTCTGGACTCAGATTTCAGGACTTTTATTATATGTGCTGCTGAAGCAAGAAAACCTAGTCTCTTGTCATTTTAATAGAAAATATCATGTTATAACACCACATAGAAGATGGAAAATAGGGGGGAGCGGCAGATAAACACTAAGTGGAGAATGAGAAATTGAAATTTTCTGGCGAAGTTCATTTGACTGTCTATTGGTTTACTCCTTAAAGCTGGATGAAGATCTAGAATAAAGAGCTGCAAAGAGTAAGCTAAAGCAATTAAAAACAGGTGGATGAACAGAGACTGGCACATATTCAAAAGAGCAAGAACAACAAGTGCTGGCGTGATGTGGGGAAAAGGGGACACTCATCCATTGTTGGTGGGAATGCCGGCTGGTACAGCCTTTCTGGAAAACAATATGGACTTTCCTCCAAAGACTAGAAATTGAACTCCCATTTGACCCAGCCATACCACTCCTGGGAATCTACTCTGGGAAACCAAAAATACGCAGCGGAAACACCATCCCTACTTTTATGTTCATAGCAGCATTATTCACAATAGCCAGAATCTGGAAGCAACCAGAGTGCCCGAAAATCGATGACTGGATAAAGAAGCTTTGGTACATCTACACAATGGAATACTATGCCGCTGTTAGGAAAAATGAAGTTATAAAATTTGCCTATACTGAGAGATGCAGAGACAGAGAGAGAGACAGAGAGAGAAAGAGGAAACTGGGGTACCTGCTATTAAGGCAGCATGGTGGTGGGCAGGAGAGGGTGGGGGTACATTGGTGGTGGAAATGGGGCACTGGTGGAGGGATGGGTGCTGGTATACTGTATTACCAAGAACCAATTATGATCACCTTTGTAACTGTATGTTTCACTGTGGTATAATAAAAAAATTAAAAAAATTAAAAAAAAATTTGCCTATAAATGGATGGACATGGAGAAGATTATGTTGAGCGAAATTAGCCAGAAGGAGAGAGACAGATACAGAATGACTGCATTTATTTGCATGGCATAAATATATATGTACACATTATGATATCAATATCCAAGGTCAAGTGAAACATATATCAGGAGGTCTTGTCAAAGGTGGAAATTATCACAAACGTGTGGGAGTCAGAGTTTAGGTAAGACAGAAAATGGAACAGGGTGCTAATAATAGTCGAGGGTACTAATGCCAACCTAGAACTGAGCATTAAATAGAGGCAAAAGGATACACATGACAACCTTCTTAATGTATGTTCTGTAATCCATAGTCTGGAAGGGAAGGAAAAGAGAAAGAGAGAGAAAGGGAAAGAAATAAAGAACCTGCCATGGAGCAGGGCTGGGGAAGGGGGAAGGGAACCGGGGATGTTGGTGGTGGGAGATGGGCACTGGTGGAGGGACGGGTGCTGAAACACTGTATGACCAAAACCCAAACATGAACTTTTTAATTGTATATCTTTTTTATTTGTATAGCTCACGGTGGTTTAATAAAATACTTAAAAAATTAAAAATTAAAAAAGGAGAAAAACAAAACAAAAAAAAACAGGTGGATAAAAAAACATATCAGAGGAAAAACAAGAGTAAGAGAGTGAGACAGGGAAAGAGTGAGGGAGGGAGTCAAGAGTAAACTTTATGTCCAAGTTACCAGCTACTAGGTGTTTGGGTAGGTAGATAGACCCAGAGTTGGGCTTAGAAGCTTAGAATCCCAGGCACAGAGGTAAACAGAATCAGTTCCTTCAGTCATATAACGTGTAAGCCTAGTAAGTTCATTATTCAAGACAAATCTAACCAGTCCTATGGCTGTAACCTAAAACAAAGCTTTTAGGTTTCAAGGATCAGATAAAAAAGGACACTGATAAGCAATATTTTCAATAACACCATGCAGTAAATATAATTCTTAAATCTGATTCTTACTAAGTCCTTCAGAGAAGCAAATGATCTTAGGTCGGCTTCATCTGAAGAACTTTGATTTGTTAATAAAATAGTTCAAGTCCCATCTCAAAGGGAGACTTGTCTGATTACTTTCTTCAACAGATTTATAGTCTCTTGGATTTCTAGTGAGGGAATCAACAGTTTCTGCTATTTCTAGTTACCTTCCACTCGTGCCAATGGCTGTGGAGTCATGCTCTCCTATATGCACCCCCTGTCCCTACCTGACTCATGCATGTTTACCCAGATAGGAGAAAAATTTTAATACACACAACTCATTAATTCATGCCAGGATTGTGTAGTTAAAGAACATCAGGGTCACCTGCTTTAACATTGGTTGCTTTTGTACTCACAACAGTGTGAATCCACAACATGGAGCATCTGAAAATTTCTAAGTACAAAGACCCTATAGTGGGATTTGTACTTTGGAGAAGGGCCTGAACAGAAGGGGTTCATTTCATATAGAGTGTTATTAGGAAGTGGAGGTATTATTGACTCTTAATATGTCCACTCATGAGAAAGGAAGTTCAGATAGAGGCTAGAGTTGTCATGGACAATGATGTTAGAGGGAGTTAATTGTGTTGGTTGAGAGGAGCTTCCTGGAATTTTAAGCAAGGCACACTGACTTTGGTTTGGCCTGTGCTTAGACAAATACAAGTAATGTTATTTTGTCTCATTTCATCATAGATGGAGAATAGGTTTGTCTGGAGTTGGCAGTTTGTGAGGTTGTTTATGTCTGCTAGGACAGTGCCACAGCATAGCCTTGAGACCAGACTGGCTTCAAATGCCAGAGGCTACTCTTCCTCTTTCTTTATTCATCATATTTTTTCATGAGATAAGTACAATGAAATGATGTGCTGAGTTATGTGACTTGCCAAGTTCTTGACATGGCTATGAGAGAGACATACAGGGTTGGCAGTCAGAATTGAAGGTTTATACTCTTATACGAAACTAAAAAGAATGTTTTGGATTTTTTGGTGGGGATTTGGAACCGCACCTGGAATGCTCAGAGGTTACTTCTGACTCTGCACTCAGGAATTTCCTAGCAGTGCTCAGGGCACCACATAGGATACCCAGGATCAAATGTGGGTTGGTTGCATGAAAGGCAAGTGCCCTGCCCATCATACTATCACTCTGGCCCCTCTTGCAAGAAACTTTAATGCTTTCTAAAGCCCTAGGAAAGAGGCATCAATTTACAGTAAGATGTTTTCGTAGTCTGGGCCCAATGATCTGTTCTCTGGGTTCTTATGAGGCCCTTCCTTCCAGAGATTGACTTTCACTGCTGAGTGCATACAACTGAGAAGTTAGTAGCTACAACTTAAAACACAGTCAACACAATCAAAACTAGCAAAGAGCAGAATCCAGATTATGGAAAGAGATTTTAAGATAGGATGGTGTCTGAGGTCAGGAAAATAACATTAAGGGATTTTTGTTTGTTTTGTTTTTAGGGCTACACACGGCTGTGCTCAAGACTTACTCCTGACTCTGCACCCAGGGATCACTCCTGGTGGGGCTTAGGTGACATTATGGGGTCCTGGGGATCAAATCTGGCTCAACTACGTGCAAGGCTTGCTCCTTACCCATCTCTCCAGCCCCCAAATAGTCAGGTTTGGGGCAAACTTTGTGTGACTGACAGTTGTTCTGGGCTTCTGTGAACATATTGGCTTTGCACAGAAGATACAGGAGGCATATGGAACCTCACATGCATGGAAACATGATTTTTTGGGTCAAAGTTCAGTCTGTTGTGCTGATAAATTCAGGATAAAACAAGAATCCCAATAAAAGCAATTCTATGACCCGTTCTCCAGGACAGCATTAGAATATACCAGAGAACGGGAATGGACTCCACAGTTATTTCCACTGACTGCAGCATGTAAAAAGGGAGCCACAAAATCCCCTCGCCGCCCCTTTTGTGCTGTTCCTGCTAACGCAGCAGCCGTCCTCCTATATAGACACTATGCGTCAGGGGCCCTGCGCAGTGAACTGGCCTCGTCGGTGTCACCCAGCCATGGGGAAGGTGAGCAGCACTAGCTATTGACAGCAAATAATTTCATTCGGAATTAAGTAACTGAACATACATTCCTGCATTGCAGATCACCTTCTACGAGGACCGCGCCTTCCAAGGCCGCCGTTATGAGTGCAGCAGCGACAACCCGAACCTGCAGTCCAACTTCAGCCGCTGCAACTCCATCCGCGCGGACAGCGGCTGCTGGATGCTCTACGAGCGCCCCAACTACCAGGGCCACCAGTACTTCCTGCAGCGCGGGGACTACCCCGACTTCCAGCAGTGGATGGGCCTCAGCGACTCCGTCCGCTCCTGCCGCCTCATCCCCCATGTAAGTGTCACTTGATTTTGACCCGCCTGCCTGTGTGGACGTGGCTTGAGGGCTCCGGAGGTCTGAGGATTAAGTAGGGTTTAGATATATCACCGAGCCCGCATAGGTACATGTGCAGAAACTGCAAAGGACAGAAGAATTCACTTAGGTCGAGAATCCTTTTTACTTTTTATTTTAATTACAATGCCAGTCGGATAATAGTACAATGCCAGTCAGGTAGTATAGTCAGATAATATAAATGTAATATTATAATGGCGATATAAAACAAGACATGCAAAATGGAATGGGAAGAAGGCACTGTTTCTAACACGGTAATTTTTTTCCCTGAAAGGAATTGATTGTGAGTGAGTTGAATGGGAAATTATGAGTTAAAGTTTAAAAATTCTGTTAAGATAGGTTATTCAAAGATAGTGTCCAATTTTCAGAAAGGCCCTTTTTCTTAACTTGGAATATAAGTTTGAATTCTAGCTCTATGTCACTTGTTTTCCCCCTTTTCCTTTTGTTTATTGGGCCACAGCAGGTGAGGGGCAGGGCTTACTCCTGAGCTCATTCCTAGTGAGGTTTGGGGGACCATGTATTGGGGATCAAACCTGGGTTGGTGTGTGCAAGGCAAGCACCTTACTCACTGTACTATGTCTCCAGACTCTCAAGGAACTATTTGAATCCACTTCCCACTGTATGCTGTATTTTTTAAAAGATAATGTGGAAGTGTAGGTGCTTTCCTTGCATGTGACCAGAGTCCTATTTGATACCTAAGCACCTTCACGAGTGGACTTTAAGCACAGAGCCAGAAGTAAGACTTGGGCACAGCTGGGTGTTGTCCCAGAACTAATAATAATAAATCATACCAAGTAAATGGTAACTTGGGACCCCAGCTAGTTGCCAATTTCTTTAGTATTTTCTATTATTTCTTATGTACAGAACACAGAACTGGTCATCAGAGATGTTCTAAGAATTTAAGTTTTTATTTGCCTCCATTTTTTTGTATTTTCTAGTTTTTCTAAATAAAATGATGTCATATTTTATTTAAAATAAAAATACCCACCCTTCCCTTGAGTCTGGAGAGATACTACAGCAAGTAGGGCATTTGCCTCTCCAATGACTGACCCAGATTTAATCCCCAGCACTGCATATGGTTCCTCAGGCTCTACCAGGAGAGATCGCTGAGCACTGCTAGGTGAACTCCAAAGCTTAAACATATATCTAGAAGAAAGAAATAGAAAGCAAGACTATTTGCAAAAGACACATCAGTACACAGCCTTCACAATCCTGACTCACCAAGTTTCTCTGTTGTTCCCTTATTTCTTCCTCCTCTTTGGCTCTGCAGACAGGTGGCCACCGGCTGAGGCTGTACGAGAGGGAGGACCACAAGGGCCTCATGCTGGAGCTAAGCGAGGACTGCTCCTGCCTCCAGGACCGCCTTCCACCTCACTGAGGTCCACTCTCTCCAGGTGCTCGAGGGCTACTGGGTTCTCTATGAGATGCCCAACTACCAGGGTCGACAGTACCTGCTGAATCCCCAAGAGTACCGGAAGCACCACGACTGGGGGGCCATGAACGCTAAGGTGGGCTCTTTGCGGAGAGTGGTGGATTTGTACTAACAGAGGACAGCACTACCAAAGTCTCGATTTGGAGCCTAATAAAGTGCTTAGTCTGTGTTGCTGGCATTGCTGGCCTCTGTTTTTCTTTCACTCTGGCCTCTGTTTTTTCTTCCATTGTGGTGGTTGATTCACCTTGTGAAAGCATGGGGGAGAGATTCTAGGCCAAAAGAACTTCCACTCCTGAAGCTGGAGTCTTGGACAAGACTCAGAAGTAGACCAGGTGAAAGAAGGAGGCTTGACTGAGAAATAAAGGTATTTACCCACTGGATCTCCTGCTGATCCTCTCCCGCCTCCATCACTGAGAAAAGCAGAAACTGTGCAAAGTGACCCCCCCATCCCAACCACCACCAAGTGCTACAGAAGCTAAAAGCTGTGACAGCCAGATACAACAAAACACATCTCCAGATCCACAGCCTCAGGGGTGTCAGCTTTCAGGCTGGGTGAAAGCTGGAGAGAGACACCAGCAGGCACCCCGCAGTTCTTCCCATAGACTCCTCTACCCAGAGAAATGCCTTGCTATCATATAACATCACAAAACCATCTCATGGAACCTGGGGAGGTGAGTGGAAGTCCCAGCAACGACTAAAGCCATTTTTTCTCTATCCTAGTGGAATGACAGTTCAATTCTTAAAATTCTTTGCATTTTAAAAAATAAGGAAAATTGGTATTTCTGATATATGTAATTTTGTGCACTGACATCTATAGCAGCTAATGTAAAGAAAATTTCAGAATCCAATAGAGTTACCACCAGCTAACTTGATTATTGGAAAGAGTATTGCCATTGGGCTACACTGGCACATGATAGGGACATTTGAAACGTTACTGGTGCCCGATCAAGCAAATGGATGAATAACGGGATGTCAAGTGATCGAGTGATTGAGTGATCAAGATTCATTCCTACACCCTCCATCTTTCTCGTTCACTCAGGTGCCTCACAGATTTCTTCGGGACTCACATCTGTTTTCTCTAAAAAAAAGTGAAAAGTTGCATGTCATTTTGTCTGTCCTTTTGGTCATACCTATTGGTGCTCAGAGTTTACTTCTGGCTCTGTTCTCACCTCCAGGAGGTACTCAGGGGTTTCTACCAGGGTCAATGATGGTTTGCAAAGAAAGTACCTTAACTCTGTGCTAATCTCTCTCCGGCCCCCAAAGTTAGAAGTCTTTCTTCCTTCGTTTCTCTCTTTTTTTTGCTTTTTGGGTCACACCCGACGATGCTCAGGGATTACTCCTGGCTCTGCTCTCAGGAAGTTTAAGGGCTACAAAAGCACAGACATCATAGCCCCTGTCCCCTTCCAAGGACAAGTGACTCTCGTCACAGGGGCGAAAATGGGGATTGCATAGAAACTCCAAACTAGAAAGACCACTGTTAGTGACATACAACAAAACAAAAAGCAGAGGCGATAGTCCTGGGCGATAGTCCTGCAGGTAGAGCACTTGTCTTGCAGCCCACCGAGGTTCAACCTCCAGCACCATACATAGTCCCTCAGCCCAGGAGTGATCCCTGAGAGCAGAGCTGGAAGTAAGCCTGAGCACTGCTGGGTGTGGCTCCACCCCAGCAGAGCCTTGCAGCAAGCCAGATGACCCCCCCACTCCATGAGTGTCGGGAACGCCGCCGGGGTCTCCGACAGTGTCAGGACAGAGGTTGTCTTCTACCTCCGGGGCGCCGGGAGAACAGATGAAAACTCATGAGTCCGGTGCAGTTCCAAAAATGGCTTTTAATAGTACAAAAGCTCTTCCACAGCAATCCAATATAATGAACAAACTCTAGCTCTGGTCCGAACTTAGACCATACAAAAGAGCCTAAGTCTCCCACAAAAGAGAGAGGATCTCCCCCGGGCTGAGTCCTACCCAG
Source organism: Cryptotis parvus (assembly GCA_021461705.1). Lineage (NCBI taxonomy): Eukaryota > Metazoa > Chordata > Mammalia > Eulipotyphla > Soricidae > Cryptotis > Cryptotis parvus. The sequence goes on from JAJIBD010008959.1 coordinate 44,188, forward strand.
AAGAAGGAGCGGGGCCAAAGACCAAAAGCCAAAAGCCTAAATCCAAAAGCCACAGGAGCCAAAAGCTGAAGGCTGAGGAACCAAAAGGCAAAAGGTAAAAGGTGAAGGGGCTTCAAGTCAGTCCCTTATATACACCAAAGTAATCCAATCGGGAGGTTGTCATGTCAACAAAGAACCCTAAACAGAGTGTAGTGCCACACCTTATTGCAGGTATAAACAAAGGTTATGCCAAGGACTAAGGAGATTATCTCTTATGTAAAACACTGGGAGAGAGAGGGCTGATATAAAGTAATACATCTTAACTTCATGAGCTCATGTAATCTAGATGGTACCCACAAGGTCCTTCTTATTATTATCTGCACCAGGGTGATTCTGAGTATCTTGTTCTCGTGTACTGAAAGGGTCACTCTCGCCTGCTTAGAGCAAACTAGTATGATCCTTCCTATAGTCTTCCTATAGTCTCAACGTAGCCAGGGTGGTAGTCTCCTGGTAAATTCTAACTGTCCCAAGTTGGGTGCAGTGGGTATAAAGAGGAGCTGTGCCCAATCTAGAAAACATAGAAGTCTTAGTAGATGTATAAGTCAGAAGTTATTCAATCAAGGTGACTTCTGTAACTGCCACACCCTCTAGCAGTGTTTACATAGAAGAGAGGTCTCATTAGAATGAACCTTGACTTAAATAAGATTAAGCTGGGTGTGGGCAAAACAACAAAGCTCCCAGATTAGCTAAATCTGTCCTCCAACACATGAGGGCCTCCATTTCCCACATCCGGACTTCTCTCTCATCAGAACTCCACCCAGCAGACCAGCCTATCACAGCCCGGCTCATCGAAGTTCCACCCTGCAGCAGTCTTTTTTCAATCCGGCTCAGGTATGCCGGTCCAGAGACTCGCAGACATGGGGCAGAGCTGCTACTGGCTCTCCCTGTGACCAGCCTCTCACGAGGCACCCGGGAGGGATGGTGGGTTCTAGCCCTGGCCCACCACCCCAGCAGAGCCTCGCAACAAGCCAGACGACCCCCATTCCATGAGGACCTTCATTTTCCACATCCGGACTTCTCTCTCATCAGAACTCCACCCAGCAGACCAGCCTATCACAGCCTGGCTCGTGCGGCCGCAAGCAGCAGCGCGGTTCATCAATAAATTCTGGACTTAGAGATGCCTACAAGAGTATGCTACCTGCACGGCAGAGCCTGGCAAGCTACCCGTGTTGTATTTGATATGCCAAATACCAGTAACAATTATAGACCTCATTCCGGAATGGACTGAGGCTCTTTATGTTCCTGGAGCAAGCAGATACCCTTGGGTTCTACTAGCATGAGACATATGGAGATGTTACTGGGGCCCGCTAGAGCAAATTGATGATGAACGGGAAGACAGTGATACAGTGAACTTTTTCCTCTCCTAAAAGTAATTTTTGACAGCAATGCTTCTGTTAGGAAATGCGCATGTGAAGACAGTCTGGAAGGATGTTGTTGGGGCCCAGCAAGCCCACCCATCTGGGTTCCTGCTGACCAGAACAACAGCAGATGGGTACGCAAAGGACAATCAATTCACTTGTGGACACAGGACACCTCAATGACTGAATCTGCAGCCCCCTTGCCTGCTCTGCAAGGGGGAAGAGGAGTGCAGGCCCCCTAGCCGAGGACTTGAGGGACAAAGGGGAGAGGTGGGGCAGAGTGGCCAGGACAAATAGGGGGCTGGGAGGACCCCTGGTTTCACTGAGAGGAAAGATGAGATTCTCAGGTAGAGAACAGATGAGCAGATAGAAGTGCACCTGGGTGAAACCTCCCAAACCACATTCTTAGGAATGGGAAAATGCTTTGGGAATGATGATCACTCTCTTGATTAAGGGAAGATCCAGGCAAGGACAAAAATTGTCTTTTGGTTGTTCAATTCTACATTGGTTTGCTCCTAGTTCAAAAAAAATCTTCAAGGCAAAAGAGGGTGTCTTTTTTTTTTTTTTTTGGGGGGGCACACCGGTGGAGCTCTGGCCTTACTCCTGGCACTTAGAGGTTAGTTTTGGTGGGGCTCAGGAGACCATATGGGAAGTTGGGAATTGAATTCATGTTGGCTGCTTGCCTACAGGGCAAGATACTGGCCCCAGAGCAGAGCATCTTAAGGAACCAATTTGTGGACTCTAGGGGAGGTCTGATTCTGGAGCTTTCAATTCACACCAACCTGTGAGCAGTAATTATTTGGAGAGGGGTGCAAATTAGCAAGAATGACAGGAAGTGGAGTTTGATTTCACTCCAGATTTTCACAGCATTTCCATTCCCCAAATCTATTTCCATATTACTTGGTAAACACAAAAGAAAAACAAATGTAGAAGTAATTATTTTAATTACAAGTGCTAAGACCATTTCCTTGCATGCAGCCAATCCCAGTACAATGCTGGCTCCTTATATGGTTACCCAAGCCCCACCAGGAATGATCCTTGAGCACACAATCGCAAATAAATCCGAGCTCTCTGCTTTGAGTCAACACTGGACATTGCCAGGTTTGTTTACAAGACCAAAAGGAAACAGAGCCTCCCAGGCCGTTTGGGCTGTAGGTGCACAGCCCAACTCATTTGCAGTGTTTGAACCAAAGATTTGCAACCTCATCTCATCGGATGTCATTCAGTAAAAGGAAGAGGGTTCTGTTACATGTGAACTCAGAAACAAGGCTTCTGACTCTAAGCCACACACATGGGATTTGGATGTTTCCTTGAATTTGCAGCCTATAGAATTTTAGGAAATAGTGGTATCATTTAATCCAGCTGGCCTTTGCATTGTTCATGAAAGCAGTACCTGCAGCCCTAAAGTCAGGAAAGCTTACCCCCAAACAATCACTATCACTATCTTCCCGTTAATCATCTAGTTGCTAGAGCGGGCACCAGTAATATCTCCATATGTCCTGTCTCATGCTAGTAGAACCCAAAGGCATCCGCTTGCTCCAGGAACATAGAGAGCCTCAAAAAATTTATATTAGGTCACAGGAATTACCTAATATAAATGTTACTGGTATTTGGCGTATCAAATACTACGAGTAGCTTGCCAGGCTTGCCGTGCGGGTGGCATACTGTTGTAGTCACCTCTAAATAAAGCATTTATAGATGAACCGTGTGGCCGCTTAGCAGCCGTGCGAGCCAAACAATGACAGAAAGTTAATCCCATGGCTCAGAGGGTCAGAGTACGTGGTTTGCAGTTGGAGCCCTGGGTCTGATCACTGGTACTGTGTGGTGCTCGGAAACATGAGAACAGTGCCTGAGTACTACACACATTCATCACAGAGCAACACGGTGTGTCCCTCCCTGTTGGAATACAGTTCTAAATATCTCAGGTATTAATAGGCGTTGGCATTGCCCCTCCCACAGGAAATTTGGAATGCACCCATTCTAGTGATAATGGGGACACATCCCCCACTTTTGGTCACAGCACTCTTTCTCCTACACAGGTGCCTACCTCCTACACAGGCAGAGTGATGTGCAGAATTAAACTTTTGATCAGAGCCTCGCAAGAAGCCATATGACCACCCCCCCCACCCCATGAGGGCCACCATTTTCCACATCCGGACACCCCTCTTGTCAGAACTCCACCCAGCAGAAGAACTGATCACAGCCTGGCTTGCGCTGCAGCGCGGTTCATCAATAAATGCTGGAGATCAGAGGTGACTACAAGAGTACGCCACTCTCATGGCAGAGCCTGGCAAGCTACCTGTGTCGTATTTGATATGCCAAATACCAGTAACAATTATAGACCTCATTCCCATGACCTGATGGAATGGTTTGAGGCTCTTTATGTTCCTGGAGCAAGCAGATGCCCTTGGGCTCTACTAGCATGAAACAGGACATATGGAGATGTTACTGGTGCCCGCTCGAGCAAATCGATGATGAACGGGAAGACAGTGATACAGACAGTGAACCTTGAGTTTGCATTGTAAGCAAAATTTTCTTTTCTCTTTTATTTATGCCTTCCTTTATTACTATTATTATTATTATTATTATTATTATTATTTTAGCTTTTTGCTAAAAAAGCTAATAATTTAGCAAAAAATTACCGTGGTGTTGCAGGTGCCATACCCAGCTGCATTGGCAGGTGGCAGACAGGAGACAGGCTTGTCTACACCCAGGGTTCTGCCCCATGGGCCCTGGATGTTTGATAATCTGACATAGGAAAAGACTGGGATGAACCCAGAGCCATGGCAGAGCCTGGCAAGCTACCTGTGGTGTATTCAGTATGCCAAAAACAGTAATAATAATGGACCTCATTCCCAAAGAATGGAGATGTTACTGGCACCCACTCGAGCTAATTCATTAACAACAGGAACACAAGTGACAAGTTACAAGTGACATAATATACAGTATTGAATTTATGAGGCAGAGCATAAAATAATTATGTAAATAACTTTTGAAAACTAACAGCACCTCAGCAAAGGCCCCTAAATAATTCTAGGTTTAGAAAGATATCACAGTGACAGTCTTCCACAGAACCCTCAAGCTTTTCTCAGAAGTAACTCCTGAATGCACAAGAGTCCTTTGGGGCATCAAACTTAGATACTCATTTTAGTCAAGAGCTACATGGGAGACATCAGAGAGCACTCGCCTGCTATAAGTAGCACTCTTCCCATCAGAGTTCACTCAGTGGGACTTTGTGTGAAATTAATAAGAATACCCTACAGAATGCGAGAGATAGTAGAGTGGATAGGGCACTCATGCATGTGGCCAACCTGGATTCAATCCTTAGTATCCCATATGGTCCCCTGGTCATCAGTAGTGATTCCTGAGTGCAGAGCCAGGGGGTAACCCCTGAGCATTGCCAGGTGTGACCCAAACCTCTGTTCCCTCAAAAAAATTTACAGTGGGGTCCAGAACATAGCCTCTGACTGGGGGTGGACCAAAGACCCGGGTTTGATTCTCAGCAATGTGTTGTCTATCTCACCTATGGCGATTGCACCTCTAGGTGTGGTCCCAGAGTCCCCACCTCTGGGTGTGGCCCTGGAGCCTACCAAATACTTCTTGGGTGGGATCACTTGACATCACGTTATTCATTGATTTGCTGTAACATTTCCATTTGACTCTATCATGTGCCAGTGTAGCCCAATGGCATCTGCTTGCTCTATGAATACGAAGAGCCTCAAATCATTTGTTCAGTGTCTTGACGAAGAAGTCTGACCATCTTGTAAGTGGGCGGCCACGTGATCCTTTGACATCCCATGGGATCCAGTCTGTAATGGCTCTAGTCCAGCGGTCATCTCCAAATTGCATTACATGTCCAGCCCATCTGATTTTCGATGCCTTGGCAAACGTCCCTGATTCTGGAACAGCGACGGCGGTCAGAACTCCGGATTCCTTCTCTCACTTGAGTGAGATGTGATATTCCAAGCATAGCTCTTTTGATTCCTCTTTGGGAGACTCGAATAGCATTCTCATCCTGCTTTTGTAGGGCCCAGGTCTCTGAGGTGTATGTTAATGCAGGGAGAACTGTGGAGTCGAAGAGATGTGCCCGGAGCCGGAGGTTCTTTATCCTTTTAGCTATTTCTTCGATGCTCTTGAAGACATTCCATGCTGCTCCCTTCCTCCTGCACAGCTCAGGTTTTAGGTCGTTCATCATGTTGACTTCTCGACCTAGGTACGCATAACTGCTGCATTCAGAGATGTTTGTTCCATTGAGAGTGAACGAAGCCTCTGGAACTAGTTCATTTTTACATGAACATTGCTTTGTTGAGATTCGGCTAGACCTATTGTAGACCTATCTTTCCACATTCTTGGTCGAAGTCAGCCAGCATTTGTGCCGCTTGGCTAATGTTTGGTGGCGATTTGCTAGCACCAATTTTCATCATCCACACCACAGCTGGTCAGAACTCCACCCAAAAGACTAAGCCAATCTCTAGCCCGGCTTGTCAGAGACCCAACCTACAGAGAGCCACCCTTCAGAGGAAAGTATTTCAAGCCCAGGAATGCTTGAACCACAGACACAGATACACCAGGGAGAGCAGCTTCCAGCTCTCCCCAAACTATTAACTACAAATTACCAAGAATATTCTACCCACCCCCTCTCAGAGAGCCTGGCAAGCTACTGAGAGTAAACCGCCCCACACGGCAGGGCCTGGCAAACTGTCTGATGCTTATTCCATATACCAAAACCAGTAATAACAATGTTTATTTCCCCAACCCTGAAAGAGCCCTTCATATGGCATCACTAAGAAGGACAAACAAGGAGTGACTGATAAAATCTCAGGGCCAAACTAGGCTGCCAAAAGCAGTAAAGTAAAACAACAGTTGTCCAAAAAGTGTGTAAAATTCAATTTCATTGTGTGTGAGTATGTGTGTGTGTATGTGCGTGCGTGCAAGCACTTGCATGTAGGAAATCGTCTGAAAAATTCCAAACTAAACTGTTGATGATGTTTATTTCTAAATGAATATGATTAAAGACTTGAGAGATAATACAGCAGGTAGCTTGCATGCCTTGCACATAGCTGATGCCGGCTTAATCACTGCACTCCGTATGATTCCCCAAGCCTTGCCCGGTGTGATCCCTTTGAGCACAGCCAGGAGTAAGCCCATAGCACTGCTAGATGTGCCCACAAAAGCAAAAACAAAAGTTATAGGAGTCAAGATGACATAAATAATTGTGAAACTGCTATCTTTCCTGAAGTATGTTTATGTGTATCAATCACCTAATTTACATGGTAGATGAAAGTAAATAAAATTAACTAATTTTGTCTCTAAACCAAACTCTTGATCAAAAGTGCCCATTGATCAGGGGACCAATATGGCTGATATGTAATGGAGAAAGATGGAAGCTTTTTTCTATACACCAAGCCCATGAAATAAGTATCACTTAGACACAGCCATGGATGTGTGTAAGAGAGAGACAGACAGGAGAGAGAGAGAGACAGAGAGAGAGACAGAGAGAGCCCGAGCAAAATTGACAAAACCGATGGATAATGGAAAAATGTGCTGCAAGAGTTTAGCTCATTCACAGTATACATCTTGCTCTGTGCTCAGGAATCACTCCTGATATTGCCTGGGGAAGCCATATCCGGTGCTGGAGTTGAAACTGGGGTTGGCAGCCTACAAGGCAAGAACTTTAACCTCTGTACCATCTCTCCAGCCCTGGAAAAATATATCTTTAATTACAATTAAAAAAAGAGTTTAATTCATTTCTATGGGAGTGAAAAGGGGAGATGAATTCAAATTGTTTTATAAGAGCAAGTTAAAGGCACAGATCTATGAAGTTGTGGGGTCCTAAGGCTTAATGGGATAAGCCATTTCCAAATAAAAAAGAAAGAGAGGGAGGGAGGGAAGAAAGATGGACGGGGAGGAAGGAAGGAAGGAAGGAAGGAAGGAAGGAAGGAAGGAAGAGGAAGGAGGAAGGAAGGAGAAGGAAGGAAGGAGAGGAGGGAGGGAGGGAGAAAGGAAGGAAGGAGGAGGGAGGGAGGGAGGAGGAAGGAAGGAAGGAAGGAAGGAAGGAAGGAAGGAAGGAAGGGACAAACACAGATACTTTGCTGTTTTTTCCACCCTCTGAGATCAAATACTAAGAGGAAGGAGAAATAGAAGAGAGGAGAAAGACAGAAAAGAGAGGAAGAGAAGGAGGAGAGTGGAGGAAGGGAGGAGGGAAGGGGAGGAGGAGGCAGGGCGGAGAAGGTAAGGGCAGATCCTCTGGGCCCATACATGCTTACTCCCGTCACTCAGCCGCTGAAGTGAAGACAGGAAAGGTTCGTGACTGCACATTAAGGCACTAGGAAGCAAATATGTTTGCGCCCTCACATTGAATAGTCTAGTGGAGAGGAGGAGATGTGCCAATCACAACGTAAAAGAGAGGAAGACTGCAGAAAGGCCTCTCTCTAGCCTGAAAGGTGAGACGGTAACAGCAGTCAGCGGGGATATTGAGGTTGCCCGGTGGCGTTTTCATGTTACGCTCAATTAGTCCACTAGAGGGCGACCACAGACAAGGTATTTTGGACTTAATTTCTGCTGAATCTCTCTCCTCTCTCTCTCTCTCTCTCTCTCTCTCTCTCTCTCTCTCTCTCTCTCTCTCTCTCTCTCTCTCTCTCTCTCTCTCTCTCTCCTTGACAGAGTAAGAGCATAACATTCAGCAGAAAAGAAAAAAATGCCCAAGTCTAAGTAGACCTGTGTAAAAGATGGAAAGAGTCTTCTTGGGCTAAATGCATAATGACCTTTAAATTATCTGTTTCACATTTGAGAACGTTAATGAGCAAATAGACATAGCTCCAACAAACAGCGAAAAGGCAGGACCGTTAATAATTTGCTAGGTCCTATTAAGTGGGGAGACACAAAATCATGATTAACATCACGATTTCCAATGTATTTATTTATTGTAATTGTTATTTTAAATTTTATTTTGGCACTGTGACTCACAATCCCGTTCGTGATAAGGTTCCAAGGATACAATGTTCCACCACACCCTCTATGAGATTATCCCACCCTAATCCAACCCCCAGCCCCATCCCTTCACCATGAGAAGCTCATTTCTGTAGGCCAGTTATCAAATTCTGTTTCCTTTGGCCATTTTTCTTATCCCCTTACTACGTTTCTTTATACCTCACATATAAGAGATATTCTGTATCTGTTCCTCTACTTATGCCAAGTATCTGACAAGTAGAAGGTACTTATCAGATGTTCCTCTACTTACTCTGTATCTGTTCCTCTACTAACTTCACTCAGCCTAAGACTCTCGGGCCCATCCACATGGCAGCAAATGGCGTGATTTTCTCTTTTCTTAGAGCCAAATTAGTATTCCATTTGTGTATGTGCACCATAGTTTCTTTATCTGGCCATCTATTACTGGACAGTGGGACTGTTTTAATACTTTCATTATTATGAATAGTGTTCTAATGAACATAGGAGCACAATGTTTTTTAGAAAAAATAATTTGGGGCTCTTGAATTTGGGGGAGATGTGGAAAAATGGCATTTCTGCCTCATGTGGAAGTTAAATTCTTAGTTTCTCGAGAAGTGTCCAATCAAAATGGTTGAACCACTTGACATTCCTACCAGCTGTGAATGAGGCTTCCGTTTCCTCCTCAGCCTCACAAACACTCGTGGTTTTCTTGCTGTGATGTGTGCCGGTTTCACTGGGGTGAGGCAACAGCTCATTACTGTTCTGATTTGCATTTGATGAGGGTTATGTAGAGCATTTTTAATACACATTTTGGCCATCTGTATATTTTCTCTGAGGGAGCTTCTATTTATCGCTTCTGCCATTTTTTGGTTGAGTTGATTGTTTATTTTTTGTTAAGCTTTACAAGTGCTTAATATAGCTTGTGTATTTATCAGATGAGTGGTGGCAAATAATTTCTCTAAGTCTGTGGACTGTCTTTCTATCCAGACGATTGTTTCTTTTGCAGTGCAGAAGCTTCTTAATTTTCTCTAGTGCCCTACCCCTCCCGGGGAACATGGCCAAGCAGATTCTTAGACTCCATCTCTTCAAGTGCAGTCGGGAAGGAGCTTCTCCAAAGCTTTTCATAATTGGAGCCTCTAACTAGTTGCGTTCTATAGACTCCGTGTCCAGTAAGAAAATGTTGATTGCTTACCTCGAACTAGGAAAGCTGAAAATGGTAACGTCCCATTACCATTATTTAGTTGTAAACCTAAAACTCTTAGGTTTACAACTAAATTGGCCATAATCTAGTTTGCCAGCTTTTATACAAACAAAAGTGCTTTTTGGACTCATGTTTCACGTAAAAACAGTCAGGGAACAGGCTGGTGCAGGCTGGAAAACATGGGGCAAGGTTCCCAATCGGCCCATAGGCCTATTCTTTGCCTTGGGAGCTGTCCCTTCCTTTCTCAGTCCATCAGTTTCCTCTGCCATTCCTAAAGGGTCAGATAACAACTGGAGCAGATGGATGGATCAACTGTGTGTGTGTTTGTGTGTGTGTTTGTTTGTGTGTGTGTGTGTGTGTGTGTGTGTGTGTGTGTGGTGGCAACCCGTTGTTTGCAGCCAATCTGTCTGTGTAGAACATTGGAGTGTTAGAACCAAGATGGGATCAGAAACAGATTATTAAACTAGGGTTAAACAATGAGTTCTAAACTGGGTGTTGGGGTGTTGGGGGCTGGAGCGATAGTTGGGGGCTGGGTAGGGTGTCTACCTTGAACGCGGCCAACACAGGTTTAATTCCCGGCATCCCCAAGCACCTCCAGGATTAATTTCTGAGTGCAGAGTTAGGAATAACCCCTGATCATTCCTGGATGTGACCCAAAAAAGCAAATAATAAATAAATAAACTCTTGTGCAAGTCATATTCAAGCCCAGCTTGTCAGAACACCACCCTAGAGAAACCTATTTAACAGACACAGATGGAGCTACTACCAGCTCTCCCCGTGCTTGGCTGATCATGAGGCATCCAGGAGGGAGGGTGGTTTTGGACTTGGGACCGCCACCCCAACAGAGCCTCAGAAGAAGCCAGAGGAATCCATGTACCATGACAGCAGCCATTTTCAACATCCGGATTCCACAGCTTGTCAGAGCTCCACCCAAAAGAGAAACCAATCTCAAGCCCACTTGTCAGAACCCCACCCTAGAGAGAAACCTATTTCACAAACACAAATATAGCTGCTACAGGCTCTCCCCTTTGCACACGGTCACTTTGCAGCCTCATGGTACATCAGTAAGTGCAAAAACTAAGAGCACTCGCACAGCAGAGCCTGGCAAGCTACCGGTGTCATATTTGATATGTCAAAAACAGTAACAATAATAAACCTCATTCCCATAACCTGAAGGAATGGTTTGAGGCTCTTTACATTCCTGGAGCAATCAGAGGCTCTTGGACTATACTAGCACGCAACAGGGACAAATGCAGATGTTACTGGTGCCCGCTCAAGCAAATTGATGAATAATGGGAAGACAAGTGATACAAGTGAAGTGATCCCTTTGTTTACTTATTATTTTTTCCACTTGCTTGGTAAATGGCATTAAGTAATTGAAGATACCTCTAGCTTAAATAACATGAAGAGTTCTGCCTGTTTTCTTCAATACAATTTAAGGACTCCGGTTTTATATTGAGGTCTTAATGACATTTTTTAAAAACATAGATCAAATGCTACTGAAAAGCAGCATTTGATGAAGTAATGAACTCCCCAGAAAAGCCAAAGGAACCCCAAGGAAAAGAAGAAGGTTTCTCTTTACCCAAGCTTAAATTATGCCATAAAACTATAATAATCACAACAAGGTGGTACTAGAACAAAAAGACTCTCAGAACAATTAAATAGAATTGAGAGCCCAGAGACAGGGGCTCAGGTATATGGACAGGGGCTCAGGTATATGGACAGCTAAGATTTGACAGAGAACCAAAGAGTATGAAGCGAAGCAAGGAAAACTTCTTCAATAAACGGTGCTGGGAAAATTGGTCAGACACATGTTAAAAATGAACTCAGACCCCTGTCTTGCATCATGCACAAAAGTCAATTCGAAATTGACTAAAATTGGGTCAGAACAATAGTACATTGAGGGGCTGTAGAGATAGCACAGAGGGTAGGACATTTGCCTTGCACACCGCCGACCCTGGTTTGATCCCCGCATTCCATATAGTCCTCCGAACACTGCCAGGAGCAATTCCTGAGTACAGAGCCAGGAGTAACCCCTGAGCATTGCTGGGCGTGACCCAAAAAACAAAACAAAAACACAAAACCTGGCAGGGTGCTTACCTTGCCTGCAGCCCACCAGGGTTCTATCCCTGGCACCCGATATGGTCCCCCCGAGCTCACCAAGAGTGACCCCTGAGCAGAGTCATCAGTAAGCCCTGCACTGCCAGGTGTAGCCTCCAAAACAAACAAAAATCCACAAGTAGACTAAAATTATTTTAATTAAAAAATAATGTAGGCCAGTTTTTGTGGTTACAAAGTAATCATTGAGCTTTTTAGGGATTTTCTTCCTTCTTTCCTCTTCAGGCTCACGGAGCTGCTTGTTTTCATGAGTTCATCCAATAAAGAGTGTAACATCGGTATTTGCTGCTGGACTTGCTGGAAAAATTCCTGCTCCCATCATCCACGAGAGGCCTCAAGTCACCCAGGTTCCAGGTGACCTGTCACTACTAAGGCAAAGACCCTCCTCCTCCTCCTCCTCCTCCTCCTCCTCCTCCTCCTCCTCCTCCTCCTCCTCCTCCTCCTCTTCCTCCCCCTCCTCCTCTTCTTCCTCCTCCTCCCTGTTCTGCCCTAGCAGACCCCGGATTGTTCTCTGAACATTTTGCTTTCTCACTGTTCTGCTTCCCTCCTCGTTGAGTTAGACGAAGCAGGATTAGCTGATGTGGAACTCCATGGAAATGCTGAGTACAGTTTCCTAGACGCTGCCGTAAAGGGATGCAGGTGGTGCTGTCCACTCTGACCTAGACGCAGGTGTCGTAGCCAGAGTGCCTAGAAGCATCTGGACCAGAAGATGGCAGTGAGGTGGAAAGAAAGGTAGGTGGGGCCCTGGAAAGTTAATGACACACAGGCAAGGGTAGAGTCTCTCAGTCTTTCACGTAAAAGGGAGGTTTTAAAGCACATTTATATCGAGGTACTGGGTTTACAACACTGTTAATCATACTTTCCCTGCATACCTTGTTTCTACGCCATCACCGGACAGCCCACTTCCCTCCACCAGGATCCCTCCCACCTACCTGCCCCATGGAAGCTCTGTCCATAGACAAAACTTCAGTTGTGATGACCCTGATCATTTGCTGCCCTTTATTATGTGTTTTGTTTTAATCCCACAAATGGGAATGGGCTCTCTCGCTCTCTCTTTCTCTCTCTCCTTCTCTCACACCTCTCTCACCTCTCTCTCCTCTCTCACACCTCTCTCACTTCTCTCTCACCTCTCTCTCCTCTCTCTCCTCTCTCTCCTCTCTCTTACCTCTCTCTCCCCTCTCTCTTACCTCTCCTCTCTCACCTCTCTCCCTCTCCCCCCCCCCCCCCCCCCCCCCCCCCCCCCCCCCCCCCCCCCCATCTTACCTCTCTCTCACCCTTCCCTCTCTCCCTCTCTCTTGCCTCTCCCCTCTCTCTCACCTGTCTCTCTTACCTTACTCTCATCCCTCTCTCATCTCTCTCTCTCCTGTCTCTCCCCTCTCTCCCTCTTTCTCTCTCTCTTTATTTGAAGGGGTAGTCACATCATAGGTGTATATATATTGAATGTCCAGAAATTTCACCAAATCATTAATCAATGATAAGCTGATAAAGTAAATCTTTTTTTTAAAAGCTGTCTCTTTAATTTTTTTAGAGGCAGATGATATAAACATTAATATTATGAATAATCCTGTGCTGGGTTAGAGCTGCTACTGGCTCTCCCTGTGCCCAGCTGATCATGAATTGCCCAGGAGGGAAGGCAGGTTCTAGCCCTGGCCCACCATCCATGATCTGAAGGAATAGTTTGATGCTCTTCAGGTCCTTGAGTGGGAAGTTGCCCTTGGGCTACACTAGCATGTGACAGGACGTATGGAGATGTTACTGGTGCTGGCTCGAGCAAATGGATGAACAATGGGAAGACAAGAAAACAATGTTCATGAAGAATGAACTAGTTCCAGAGGCCCCATTCACTCTCAATGGAACAAACATCTCTGAATGCAGCAGTTATGTGTACCTAGGTCAAGAAATCAACATGATGAACGACCTAAAACCTGAGCTGCACAGGAGGAAGAGAGCAGCATGGAATGCCTTCAAAGGCATCGAAGAAATAGCTAAAAGGACAAAGAACCTCCGGCTCTGGGCACATCTCTTTGACTCCACCGTTCTCCCTGCATTAACATATGCCTCAGAGACCTGGGCCCTACGAGAATGCCGTTCGGGTCTCCCCAGAGAGGAATCAAAAGAACTATGCTTGGAATATCACGCCTCACTCAAGTGAGAGAAGGAATCCGGAGTTCTGACCTCCATCACTATTCCAGAATCAGGGACGCTGTCTCGTTTGCCAAGGCATCGAAAATCTGATGGGCTGGACATGTAATGCGATTTGGAGACAACCGCTGGACTAGAGCCATTACCGACTGGATCCCACGGGATGTCAAAAGATCACATGGCCGCCCACCTACAAGATGGTCAGACTTCCTTGTAAAGACCCTGAAGGAACGGTTTGAGGCTCTTCATATCCCTGAATCAACCAGATGCCATTGGGCTACATTGGCATGTGATAGGGTCCAATGGAAATGTTACTGGCGCCCGCTCGAGCAAATCGATGAATAACGGGATTCAAGTGATCAAGTGATCAAGTGGGAAGATAAGTGATAAAGTGATCCTGTGCTGGTGTGTTCTTAAATTTACATGATAAAGTTGATCTACAGAGGAACAATTTAATAAGATTGAAAAGAAGAAAAAATTTAAGAGGAAGATCTGAATAAGCCTATAAAAAGTATGAGTGTTTTATTTTAAGAATGGGAATGTTTGCTTTAGACTAGAAAATATTATAGATAGATGCTATATAAGTATCTGCATTTATAAAGAAAAGATTGTAATAAAAACAATAGAGAAATGGATTCCTATTTAAGCCTCAGCTGTTTGTACCAATTCTGTCATACAACCGTCACACCTCAATAGCAACTAAATATTCCCCCACCTGCATTCTCTGACACAGGTTGTTCTTTCCTATTTACGCCAGAGTGGGGGACAGGCTCTGAGTGTCCCCTAGCCCCTGGCTATGCTGCAGTACTTCCATGTGGGAATTCCTTTCCAGACATTTTTAGCACATTGTTATGTTTCTGATCCCCCAAAAGAATCAAATGAAAAAATCGAAGAAAGCATCAGAATTCTTCCTGGACATGTTACCTGTTTGAAGGATCTGCCAAGTCACTTGGCATAACGGGACGGGAACGTTAGCACCGTTTTGAGTTATGCTCTACCCTTTTGTGCTAATGAAGTGTTTTTCTCTCAAACTTGAAACATGATGTAGCCAGCAGCAAAAGAATAAAGTCTTGATTCTGCATCTGAGAAAGAGGAAAGCAGGGTCCAGACCAGATGCTGGAGCTGGAGTCTATCAACATGAGAATGTCTTTCCAGCAATCTGCAGAAAACTGCATAAAAGTGTTTGTATTTCTCCAGTAAGAAATATTGCAACAACAGTGGTGGGGTAGAGTCTCTGGATAAATCCTCATGCGATTTCAGACTGCACTAAAGCATTCTGGAACATATACAATGTCCAGAAACAATATATACAGTTTCTGAATATATATACAGAAACAATACAGAAAGATGTTTTAGTTCGGCGACGTTGCTCAGTGGGAAGGGTATGCCCTATATGGATGATACCCTGATTGATTTCCAGAACAAAATTTGAAGATTTAAAAAATATATTAAATTAATTAAAAATTATTTATGTGCATTGAAGTTTGAACCCAAATGAAAAGAATTTTATGAAATTATGTGAGAGATTAAATTGTTTAAAACTTGTTTAGCCAGTGTGCTAACAATTGTTGTAAGTGATAATACCAGCCTAGAACTGAGCATTGAATACAGGCAAAAGATACACCTGATAACCTCTAACTGTATGTATTGCAATCCACATTATGTAAGAGAAGGAAGAGAGAAAGAGAGAAGAGATAAAGAACTCTCCATAGAGCAGGCTAGGGGAGAGGGAGGGAATCGGGACTTTGGTGGTGGGAAATGGGCACTGGTGGAAGAATTGGTGCTGAAACAATGTATGAACCAAACCCGGACATAAACATCTTTGTAATTGTATATCTCACGGTGGTATAATAAAATATTTAAAAAACTTGTTTTTGCTAGTAGTTGAAGTATTACAAAACCATCATGTAAATATTCTAAGCAAAACAGAAGTTTGATTTGAGCAGTAGCTTTTAGAAAAAAAATTAGAAACAAATTGCTTAATATGCCAAGAAAAAGCTAATATCCTTCGTTAAATATTTAAGTAATGTTAGTAATTTATATGAAACTTTTGCTTTGGCAAGCAAATCTTTTTGCTTTGGCAAACAAGAATGAAATGTCTCTGAGTAAAATCATTCCTGGAAAGACCTCTATAAAGGAAAATATGCTTTATGAGAAGAAATGCAAAGAAAGAGGGAGCAAATGTTTTTGCCAACTATCTATCTTGAGGTACAAAATTTATATAAAATTTGAGTTAGTAAGTATATATAATGTTTACTTCAAGTACAAAAATCAGATAAAAGACAATATTTTTTGGGGGTATCAGACCTTTATTTATTTATTTATTTATTTATTTATTAACATTTTATTAT
>JAJIBD010008960.1:0-74514 GCA_021461705.1 Cryptotis parvus
GTTCATCAATAAATGCTTTATTTGGAGGTGTTTAAAAGAGTTTGCCTCCCGCTCGGCAAGCCTGGCAAGCTTCTCGTGTTGTATTTGATATGCCAAATTCCAGTAACAATTATATTAGGTCATTCCCATGACCTAATATAATGGTTTGAGGCTCTTTATGTTCCTGTAACGAAGCCGATGCCCCTGGCTCTACTGGCATGAGATAGGACATATGGAGATATTACTGGTGCCCGCTCTAGCAAATAGATGATCAACGGGAAGATCGTGATCGTGAATTAATCATTTATATTTGTCAGTGTGGGGCTGGAGCGTGATAGCCCAGCGGATAGGGTGTTTGCCTTGCATGCGGCTGGCCTGTGCCAGCCTGGGTTGATCCCCAGCAACCCATAGGGTCCCTCGAGCACCGCCAGGAGTAATTCCTGAGTACAGAGCCAGGAGTAACCCCTGAGCATTGCTGAGTGTAACCCAAAAAGCAAAAAAAAAAAAAAAAAAATTGTCAGTGTGGACTTTTATATTATATTATAAAAATAGCAAAATTTATTTTATTATTTAGACTATGATAAAAATTATTCCAGGTTGATTACTAGGAATACTTTCATCTGTTTGCCATGTCTCTCTAAATATACCCACAGAGGGCTGGAGCGATAGCACAGCGGGTAGGGCATTTGCCTTGTGCACAGCCGACCTGGGTTTGATCTCTGGCATCCCACAGAAATTGTGAGTATTTTATTTAACTACTTTCTATCACTGTATCACTGTCTTCCCGTTCATCATCGATTTGCTCGAGCAGGCCCCAGTAACATCTCCATATGTCCTGTCTCATGCTAGTAGAGTCCAAGGGCATCTGCTTGCTCCAGGAACATAAAGAGCCTCAATCCATTCTGGAATGAGGTCTAAAATTTGTTACTGGTATTTGGCATATTAAATACAACACGGGTAGCTTGCCAGGCTCTGCCATGCAGGTAGCATACTCTTGTAGTGATCTCTAAGTCCAGCATTTATTTATGAACTGTGCAGCCGCTGTGATACGCTGGTCTGCTGGGTGGAGTTCTAATGAGAGAGAAGTCCGGATGTGAAAATGGAGGCCCTCATGGAGTGGGGGGGTCGTCTGGCTTGTTGCAAGGCTCTGCTGGGGTGGCAGGCCAGGGCTAAAACCTGCCATCCCCTCCCTGGGCACCCTCGTGAGCGGCTGGGTACAGGGAGAGCCAGTAGCAGCTCTGCCCCATGTCTGTGAGTCTCTGGACTGGCATACCTGAGCTGGATTTAAAAAGACTGCTGCAGGGTGGAACCTCGATGAGCTGGGCTGTGATAGGCTGGTCTGCTTGGTGGAGTTCTGATGAGAGAGAAGTCGGGATGTGGAAAATGGAGGCCCTCATGGAGTGGGGGTCGGAACTACTTTCTATAATTTGTTGAAGTTGCAGTTTTCTGGTGCTGCTGGATTTATAGGATCATCAAATACATTTTGTGTTTCAAACATAGATCCTTCCATTTTTCTGGACATCTACCCTACCTTAAACTGAATGCCAAAGTGCCTGACATTATATGTATACACATAATGTTAAAGTGATCCACTGCTTCTTGGGTCTAAATATTTTTATACATACACTGATAAATATTTTTTGATATCTGTTTCTATGCGAACTACACATCCAACTCAAACTCATTATTGTAAGGATAAAACTATTCTATTCTGTCTAACTATAGCCTCCCATTTCATAGAGATGAAGCTACCTCCCATTGTCTATCATCTGCTTTACTTAAGTTTTTACATCTGCAGTATATAGTAGTTACCTAATTTGTTTTCAGAAAGAAACTTTTGCTAACCAGAAACAGCACAGATATACAATTCTTACTGTTTTTAGTCATTTAAACTCCACTGATTCCTAAAGTTAATTAGGCCAGTACCATATTCTTCTATCCCATTCAGTGAGGTCTTTTATATACTTTTAAAAAATACATTTGTTTTCTTTCATCATATTTTGCATCCTATTCTGAGATTCCTCTACAGTTCTAAATGACTATTCTCATTTGCATACATTAAATTTTACTCTTCATGCCAAAAACTGCTGAGTCTCAACAAATCCTTAATGTGTTCCATTCACCATCTCATTAACATAAAGAATGGGTTTAACCATCATAAAAATATCCAGCTTAAATTTCTCCCAGGCCTCAATCAAAACACCTGCAAACATTAGTCATTTTACTCTCTTAAAGTTCTTTTTTTTCTTTCAGTGTGTCATAATTGTAATCATTCATTTGTGGTTTCTTTAGACTGGTTTTGTTCACTTAACAATATGCATTAAAGATTAATCCATTTCACGGTTTGGTAGCTTCTTTTCTCTCACTGAATAATAGTTCATTGTTTGAACTGAAAATTGCTTGTTTATTCATTTACTTACTGAAAGATATCTTGTTTGCATTCAGTTTTTCTGCTTCTAAGAAAACTGTGATAAACATTTATATGCAGGTATATATGTGGACTCAATTTTAAATCAGTTAGGTAAACAACTATATCCATGATTGCAATATTGTGCAGTAGCTATATCTTTAGCTTTATAAAACCACTGGTAAAATGTGTCTTAAAATAGCTGAAACACTCTATATTACCTACAACAATGAAAATTGATGTTCAACATCCCAGTCAACAACTGATAACATCAATTTCTAAAAGTCTAGTTTTATTATGTGTATTTGTATCATTTGTTTTACTGTATAACTTTTTTAAAATATTTTTCTGTTGGCATTTTGTGTCACACCTGGAGATGTTCAGGGATTACTCTGGGCTCTGCACTTAGGAATTACTTATGGTGGTGCTTGGGGTACCATATGGAATGCCTGAGATCAAACCCAGGTCAGTCATGTGCAAGGCCTACCTGCTGTATTGGGTGGCATGCCCTACTGAGCCTTAGGTTCCAGCTACACTTAGCTTATCTAAGAGCTGCTCCCTGCCTTTAGAGAATCTCCAGAGCAGACACAATGGAAGATTGGGCAGAATTGGACTGATTTCATAATTTTTATATGACACAAATATTCTTATTATGAATTTCGCTGCCCCAGTTCAATACTCTTCCTACTCCTATGGGTCCCCATGCCTGACATACATGCTCATATTTCAAGAATACTTGGCCACATTGGATCAACCATAATGTAATCAGTTCTCCTAGTTCAAAGAGACATGCCAGTGCACCCTCCGGGCAAACTGACAAGTCTCTGATTCTAAAGATAATGACAAAGTATATTATTCTGATGGATTTTGGACCTTAGTGAGATCTAGAGTCTGGAATCAGCTGGCTATATATATTCAGGGTCACTTGATCACTTGGTCACTTGTCATCCCATTATTTGTAGATTTGCTTGAGCAGGTGCCAGTAATGCTTCCATTTGTCCCTGTCATGTGCCGGTGTAGCCCAATGACATCTGCTTGCTCCATGAATACAAAGAGCCTCAAACCATTCATTCAGGGTCTTGAGGAAGAAGTCTGACCATCTTTTAGGTGGGCAGCCATGTGATCTTTTGACATCCCATGGGATCCATCGGCAATATCTCTAGGCATTATGCTGACATCAGAAACATATATATTCAAGGTAAGAAATATTAATTCTGGGGCCTGAGCAATAGCCCAGTGGGTAGGGCTTTTGCCTTGCATGCGGCTAGCCTGCGTCGGCCTGGGTTCAATCCCTGGCATCCCCATATGGTCCCCTGAGCACCGCCAGGAGTAATTCCTGAGTGCAGAGCCAGGAGTAACCCCTGATCATCGCCGGGTGTGACCCAAAAAAAAAATATATATATATATATATATTATATGTATATATATATATATATATAATATATATATATATATATATATATATATATATATAAATAAATGCCGTTCTCTACAAATTACTTTCTGAATTGCTTTCTGGTTCAGACATGATGCAGCCCCTTCCCACTCTGCTAGGGAGATCCATCTCACTCAGGGGAGTCAGCTGTGGCATTTGTGAAGTGTGAGCCAAAGGGCCCACCTGAAGATCTGCATTTCAATATGGTCATTTGCCTGGCTTCCTCTCTAAATAGCTCAGCTCACAATGGGCTGGACTGGAAGATTTTGGAAGGCTTCTATCTATAAAATGAGCTAGGAGAAAAGGCTTTTAGGCCATTTTGGCTCCTCTAGCCCTCCACCTCTGCTCTCCTTCTGTCTGTTCTCTTCCATGTTGGGCTTTAGCATGTGGTAGCAGCCATCTTGGTCTAGGATTCTAAACCTACATATGGCTGGGGCCAGCTAGGAACCTAAAGTCAGGGGTTTTCCTGTTACTGGATTGTATACCAAAACCTGTGAGAGTAAAACCTTTTTAAAACTGTGCTGGATTCCTGAGTTTTTATCATTCCCAGCCAGCTTTGGAGGTAGAAGAGAACTCATTTTCTGATATCATTGCAAACACCAGTGGCTCCCCGACACTGACACTGCTATAATATCACTCCAACCCTTCACTTTGTAATTCTTTGATGACAACTTTCTAATCTTTTGTTGATTATTTCCCTTCTGCTGTTTCAATTTTAATCTTATTTTATATTAAAGTTTTTATTATCTGAGTTGCTAATTTTTTAGTATTGAGTTTTAAAAATTATTTTCCTATGTTTGTTATCAGTTCTTTATCTTCCAATTTTTAAAAGAGGGGTTAAACTTTTATTTTTTTTTACTAAGTCAATTCACCATATCATTACATTTTTTTTCTATGTAATTGTTTCTGCACTTGGATCTTGATCATTTTACAAGAATATAGATAGTTGTTACTAGCCATAAAGAGTCTAAGGTGAAATAATGCCACATGCTCATGAACCAATGTTTAGTACTCAAATACATCTTCTTGGAGGGACATACTCAGCCCCTCATATTAAGATAAAAATTTTAGTGGACAATTTAAAGACCTGTTCTATAAACATTCTTTGTCTAAGAGTCAAAACCTCTATTTTCCTTGTCAGTAATCTCATCCATTCATATCACAGATTATTCTCAAATGATAACATCTAAAAATGTCATATGCAATATAAATTTCTTTATTGAAGCTGCATTATAAGCTATCAGAAAAATGACAAGATTTGTATGTATTAGACAATGTAAAAGATGAAATCCAGACAGATTCTTAGAGAAACAAAGAAGACTTTCTTTCTCCAGAACCATATTTTGATGCTTTATCATCTTCAGATTTTAATGGTTACATATCCAGTGCAGACTTAAAAGAACCAGCTCTGTCGCCTCTTTTTTCCGCTAAGATACTTCCTGAGAGAGGGAGAACATGACTTCTAAGAAATCTGTTCTTATTGAGTTTGTAGGCAAAGTTTACAAAATTTCTTGTGGCCAGAGCAGAGATTTTCTCAAGTAAGTAGCTGTTTCAATTATGTTAGGTCATTCCCATGACCTACTATAATGGTTTGAGGCTCTTTATGTTCCTGGAGTGAGCAGATGCCCTTGGGCTCTACTAGCACAAGACAGGACACATGGAGATGTTACTGGAGCCTGCTCGAGCAAATTGATGATGAATGGGAAGATAGTGATAGTGAAGTAACTGTTTGCAGTATTATTATTATTATTATTATTTGTTGGGAGCCACTGACTCCGCCCACTGCCACTTTGCCTTCCTGCGCATGCGCAGGGGTCCTGTGTCCGTGTGTGCGCAGGGTCCTGTGTCCCACACATGCGCAGGGTAACTTGTGGACGCCCCTCGACCGCCAGCGGTGAAGAACGACCACAACAGGATTCTTCTCAGAACACGCTTTACTGGAGCTCTTTTAGTTTCAACTTTGTGATGGCGAAAGGACCCAGACCCGTTGTGCAAGCTGCTTTTATACAGTGCTGTTCGGCATGTCCGTTTCCCATTGGCTGGCACAGGTGGTGTGATTCGATGTGTCCACTTCCCATTGGCTGGCACAGGTGGTGTGATTCGGACGTGTCCACTTCCCATTGGCTGGCACAGGTGGTGTGAGCTCGTATGAGCTGACGAAACATGCCGTGATTGGACAAAGCCCAATCACACCACCCCAGGGACTCTGCGCATGCGCTGGGGCACAGTACCCTGCGCATGTGTGGGACACAGGACCCTGCGCATGCGTGGGAAGGCAAAGTGGCAGTGGCGGAGTCAGTGGCTCCCAACAATTATTATTATTATTATCATTATTATTATTTGCTTATTTTAGGTCACACCCAGCTATCCTCAGGGGTTACTCCTGGCTTTTCACTCAGAAATTGCCCTGGCGGTGCCGGGGACCATATGGGATGCCGAGGATCAAACACCGGTCAGCAGCATGCAAGGCAAATGCCCTACCCTCTGTGTTCTCATCGTTCTTGCCAGTGTATTACATTTTTATCTAAAATTCATAGTGGGTTTTATAAATGTCAGAAACATGATAAAGCCCTCTTTGTTGGAATTCATCACAAATAATATTTTGCTGTGAGGCTTCCAAGGAATATGATCACAGGGAAAAAGTTATCATGAACAAGAGTCAGCAAAGGCAGAAGCAAAATCAAAGAAGCAGGAAATGACAGACGTTGACACACATACACACACACACAAGATCTTAGAAAATTGTGTATACATATACTTAGAAAATTAGAAAGGATTGAATACATGCCCTAAGAGTAAAATATTATTAAACTAATGGGGCCAGCATGATAGTCCAGCAGGTAGAGCATTTGCCTTGCACACAGCCAACCCGGGATTGAGTCCCAGCATCCCATATGGCTGCCGAGTACCACCAGGGAGTAATTCCTGAGTGAAGATCCAGGAGTAACCCCTGAGCATTGCCAGGTAGACAAAAAAGTAAAAAAAAACCTAATAAGAGATGTGCTTACAAAAGAAATGCATAAACCTTTTAAAAATAAAAAATGTAGTCATTCAAAGCACAATCCAACAAATAAGCTTACAACCTATTAAAAATAAGCATCGGATTCCAGTTATAACACTCACATTCGTAAATATAAAACATAGTCATATGTATTTGTATATGTGTGTGCAATAAGAGACATTTGAAATCAAAAAGTATATTGAGAGATGAGGAATAAGTTAAAATATAACTTTAAAAAATGTAGAGTTCCAGAATGTTCAAAAAATTTAGGAAAAAAATACTTATAGTCCAGGATATGTCTTGAAGTGTGCTACAGTGTGCAAAATAAACCAAACACAGATTTGCATATGTTAGTGCTATTTTCATATATTAGTTTTAGTTAAAGGAGTTAGAGAGCAAACAAAAATGAAAGTATAAAAAATGAAAGTATCAGAAGAATGATGGTAAAGAAATAGGTAAGGATACACAGACTTTAGTTTGTGTCAATAAAACTTCTCTTGAAAGTACATCATTTTTAGCCTGAGATCTTACTAAACAAGCTATTAAACAAGTTTATTTTGTCCTTTGACTTTGAATTTCTCCTCTTGTGCCACTTATGCACATTTTCTACATATCGCTTCATTAGGCACTTATGAAAGTGCTTTCTTTTATGCAACTATAAATGACTTTTTCTCCCCTATGGGAAAAATTCTACTCAGTAACAGCTATCTTGTCCACTTTATAATATACTTTTTTAAAAAAAACAAATACTGTACACTTAAAGTTCAGACTTTATGGCCTCCCTCTTTTTCACTTAAAATGTTCTCTTACCCAATCTCCTTTCCCTTAAAATCTCTGAGTTAAGAGCATAGCTGCTCTCACCAGAGAGAGAACAGGTCTCCCAGTTCTCACGGTACAACTTAGACTTATTTTATTTACTCATTTTATCTTGTTGTATTTACTTATTTATATTGGTAGTGCTCAGGTCTTACTCCTGGTTCTCCACTCCTGGTGAACTAGGGAGGCTATCTGGGATGTCCGGGATAGAACTCTGGCAGGAGGTATGCAAGGCATATACCTATCCTCTTTGCTATGGTTCTAGTCCAAGAAGTTTAGGTTTTACATAGACATCCTGGACAATTTCCCTGGGGGTGAAGACATATGGAGATGTCACAGGGACCTCAGCAGATAGACGCAGGCAGAGTGAAGATCCCTCTACTCCTCTTCTTGTAATGACCACTGTGCCCTGCCAGATGTGACTATTATCCTGGAGGACCCAGTCTTGATGTAGTACAAGTGGCAGGTAACATAACACAATGAAATGGAATATTATAATTTTTTTTCCTAATCTATGAGGGAAAGTCAACTTGAGCTCTTCTCTTTGGCTCTAAGGGTATAAGATACAAAGGAGAAATGAAAAGAAAACTTGAATTTCACATTCCTGAGATAGTCACATCCTTGTTCTTTTCTCTTTAGCACTTAGATCTCAACTCACATACCACACATTCTTTTTTGAGGTTTTTCCCTTTACTAGGTAAAGAAAATTCACATAAAGTTAGTTTGTCCCAACAAGTGCTGGAGTGGATGCAGGGAAAAAGGGACTCGCATTCATTGTTGTGGGAATGTCGACTGGCACAGCATTTTTAGAAAACTATATGGACATTCCTCCAAAGACTAGAAATCGAACTCCTATTTGAACCAGCCATACCACTCCTGGGAATATACCCTGGAAAGCCAAAAACAAACAGCAGAAACATGATCCCTACTTTTATATTCATAGCAGCATTATTCACAATAATCAGAATCTGGAAACAATAGAGTGCCTGAAAACTGATGACTGGATAAAGAAGCTTTGGTACATCTACACAATGGAATACTATGCAGCTGTTAGGAAAAATGAAGTTATAAAATTTGCCTATAAATGGATGGA
Source organism: Cryptotis parvus (assembly GCA_021461705.1). Classification (NCBI taxonomy): domain Eukaryota; kingdom Metazoa; phylum Chordata; class Mammalia; order Eulipotyphla; family Soricidae; genus Cryptotis; species Cryptotis parvus. Next base: position 8,732 of record JAJIBD010008960.1, read on the forward strand.
CATGGAGAAGATCATGTTGAGTGAAATTAGCCAGAAGGAGAGAGACAGATATAGAATGGCTGCATTTATTTGCATGACATAAATATATATGTACATATTATGATACCAATATCCAAGGTCAGGCGAAACGAGGATCAGGAAGTCTTGTCAAAGGTGGAAATTACCACAAACATGTGGGAGCAGAGGTTAGGTAAGACAGAGAAGGGAACAGTGTGCCAATTATTGTCAAAAGTACTATTACCACATAGAACTTAGCATTAAATACAGGCAAAAATATACACATGATAACCTCTAAATATATGTATTACAATACACAATATGTAAGAAAAGGAAGAGAGAAAGAAAGGGAGAAAAAGAGAGAGAGAAGAGATGGAGAACCTGCCACGGAGGCAGGCTAGGGTAGGGGGACGGAATAGGGGACATTGGTGGTAGGAAATGGGCATTGGTGGAGGGATGGGTGCTGGAGCACTGTATGACCAAAGCCCAAACATGAGCATTTTGTAATTGTTAAAATAATAATAATAACAATAATAATAATTTTTTAATAATTTAAAAAAGAAAATAAAAGTTAGTTCATCCTAGCAATTAGCAATTTTTGGTAGGTGGATAAGTCCAGTGCAAGGCGTGTCACTTTACACAGCATTAATTTTACTCTCCTGCATGTATCCCTAATATGAAAAATATCAAACATAAATTAATGCATTATAAGATTAATCCCGATAAAATCTCCATCTTGAACTGAGACACTAATTTCTTCTTGGTCAGGATACTGAACTAATGAAATACTTGAAGAAATATGCAATTAAATTAAAGATAGGAAAATTACCAAAACCTTGTAGATATCTTGGTTGTCAAAAAATCTTTTAAAGCTCATATGTAAGGTTTTGAGATGCATTGTTAATGTTTTTCTTTCCTCAAAACTCACACTTTTTTAATAACTATTAATATTTTACTGTGGTTCTATTTTTTGCAAAGCTGTTTGATTAATCAATTATACATTTTATCATGATCAATAATTATTTTTGAAAAAGTCTTTTAAGAAAGTTAATTTGTGGTTGAAAGGTCTTAAACATGATGTATCTAGTAGTGGAAGGGGTACAAAACTATGTCAGACTATAACTATTTAAGAACAGCAAAAAACTATTAGAGATTACTGAACTTAGAAAATGGCAATACATAATTCCCCAGAAAACCATGAGAATTCATACTCTATAACAAAATAAGACAATATTTTAAATATAAATTAAAGCTCTTTTGGCAGTTCTTTCAATGAAAATATTCTATCTAACACAGAGTTTTATTAATCTAAGTGAAGCCTTTATGAATACTGGTCTAGAACTTTGAGATTTTACAGCCATCCACAACATAACATGTGCTTTGTTTGAATAATTAATTTTAGAGTAATATTGTCTTATTTTGTTCTGCTATTGAAATATCACATTTGTGTGTCTCATCAATTCTTCCAGTTCTGCTCTATTAATAAATATGACATAAAGAGTCATTTGAAAACATGTATCTCTCCAAGTAAGAAGAATCACTGAAGTGTACATATTTTCTTCATAAAACTTGTCTGTAATTATTAATTGAGGGACCTGAAAAAATTCTAAGATAAATAAAGCCATGTTAAACTTCAATGCATTTATATGGACAATTAACTAAGACATTGAAGTTGTAAAATTAGAACCTGATTTTATTTGCTTTAAAGTAAATCAGTTTTCTTTAACAAAAGCAATAAAAATGGACATTCATTACAAGAAAAAATGAATTAGAAGCTTACAAGATATAAATAGATCATCAATATTTATATTATGATGTTTGAAGCAGGATTTTAGCTTAAACATCAGAGAATAATCCTACAACCCTTTTCGTATTATTTACGATGGGTTGATATAAATTGCTTTTTAATTCTTGAAGTTATCTAACTTGCCTGATGGAAGTCATGTACAGATAATCAAAGATTATTATTCAACTGGCACTTTCATTTTGAGACTGTAAATATTCACCTGCCCCATGAATAGGTGCAAATGTGAAAAGTAAAACTTAAGGTAAACTCATGTTACTCTGATTCTTATTTGTAGCAATAAATTTTCTTGGCTTTCCCTGCACTTCAAACCAAATACACTCCAATAAGCATTGGAAAGTCTCCTAATTTTACGTCAAAAAGAGATCAAGTATACAGAAAGAGGTTTTACCATAAAGCAGTTTAATCTCTATAATATAAGACATTAGAGTCAGAGGCTCTGCAAAATGTCAAATGCCTTGGAGAGTAGCCAAGCAGGAGTAGAGTACTGGCAAAAATGATAAACACAAAAATTTATGAGCAAAACACTGTGACTAAGCAAAAGCATATATGACCTACTTAGATATGTCAAACACTTAATAACTTTCACCTTGTATCCTTAAAGATATTTCTTAATAAACGAGACATTATAAGTATACTATTTCTCTTTGTGAATGGTTAAGAGAAATATTAAATTTGTGAGGTACCTTTACAAATAATGGTGCAACTGAATAAGAATCTAAAGGTTTTCAAGAAAATTTTGGTCAGTTATAGTGTTATGTATAGTCTGCTAAATAATCCACAAAATAATGTGTAATTTATGTTGGTAGGAGACAAATAAGTAGCATAGGCACATATCATATACAATATTGCAAATTGTAAATGATATTAATACATTTTCTGGTAGTTTCCCAATACTACTTCCTGCAATCCCATTTATATAGATATACAACTAACCTAAAATAATCCATCCTTGATAAAAAATTCAAGAATTAAAGCTCAAAAATTACAATTAGATATTTTGTATTTTATGAGATTAAAAGAAAACTCATAGTGTCTCAAACAATATAGAATTACCAGATATGGGGCTGGAACAATAGCCCAGCCCGGGTTCGATCCCCAGCATCCCATATGGTCCCCAGAGCACCGCCAGGAGTATTTCCTGAGTGCAGAGCCAGGAGAAACCCCTGAGTATTTCCGGGTGTGACTCAAAAAAAGCAAAAAAAAAAAAAAAAAAAGAATTACCAGATATACATTAAAGCAAAAATTCATAACATTTATCGAAAAAAAAACTAATAAATTGAAAGACATCCATAGTTGTGAATATAAATTAGATGATAAGACTCAGACTATTGGTGTTATAATTGTATTTTATCATTCAATGCATCATGCGGAGACTCACAGACATGGCGCAGAGCTGCTACTGGCTCTCCCTGTGCCCAGCTGCTCACTAGGCACCCGGGAGGGATGGCGGGTTCTAGCCCTTGCCCGCCACCCCAGCAGATCCTTGCAACAAGCCAGACGACTCCCCCAACTCCATGAGGGCCTCCATTTTCCACATCTGGACTTCCCCCTCGTCACAACTCCACCCAGCAGACCAGCCTATCGCAGCCTGGCTCTCGGGGCCGCAAGTTCATCAATAAATGCTGGATTTAGAGATGACTACAAGAGTATGCTACCCACTCAGCAGAGCCTGGCAAGCTCCCGTGTCGTATTTGATATGCCAAATACTACTAACAATTATAGATCTCATTCCCATGACCTGATGGAATGGTTTGAGGCTCTTTATGTTTCTGGAGCAAGCAGGTGCCCTTGGGCTCTAATAGCATGAGACAGGACATATGGAGATGTTACTGGTGCCTGTTCAAGAAAATCTATGATGAATGGGAAGACAGTGACTAGTGACAGTGAATGAGTCAGGTAGTAATAATGTAATAACTCCAGGCCTTGAGTATTGTGAATATCATGATGAGCATATTTGTGAGTATATGCTTGTAGATGAACACTATATTAGTGTTCCTTGGCTAGATTTCTGTCCAGGAGCCAAATCAATGGATTATATGGATCTTCTTAATTTTCTGAGGAATGCGCCATTTTGAATAAATGCTAAAGCAAACCATACTCCCACTAGCAGTGAATAATACTCACTTCTGACTATACACTCATCGTCCTGTTTGACGAAGGGGCCATTCTCACTAGAGAAGACAATATTCCCCATAACAAATGTAAAATATTACTTAAAAGACTTTAAAATCTCCTCTTAAAAAAGACAATACAAAGGAAACTGAGTGCATTCCATCTTTATTGACCGCAAGAATCAATATCCCTAAACATGATCACCCTACCCAAATCACTTTAGATTGTCAATATAATCCCCATTAAAAAACATCCATGAAAGTTTTAAAAGACATCAAAACAAAAACTTCTAACATTTGACTGCCTTTAACTATTTTTTATTTTATTTTTTACTAGTACAATATTAGGTCAAGGTAAATAATTTGGTAGTTGAATGTGCTTGCCTTGCACAGTGTCCTGAGAGGTTCAGTCAGTGACAATGCATGTGTATGGTTCCCCAGACCCTCCAAGTGTGATCTCTCAGTTCAGAGCCATGAGTAAGACCTGGGCACCACTGGGAGAGACTCAAAAATTAATAAATAGACAGAACAATAGTACTGCATTTTTTATTATTATTACTATTACTAGTAGTAGTAGTAGTAGTAGCAGCAGCAGTAGTAGTAGTAATTTTTCCTTTATTTTTTCCTCACACCCAGTGATGCTCAGGGGTTACTCCTGCCTCTGCACTCAGAAATTATTCCTGGTGATGCTCAGGGGACTACATGGGATGCCAGGGATCGAACCTGGGCGGGCTGCATGCATGGCAAACACCCAACCCACTGTAGGGCTATCATTCCAGCCCCTGTATTATTCCTTTATGGTTTAGTACTGCTATCCCATGGCCACTACTGGAGCGCCACTTTCTTCATCTACTCCCCAAACCCTCAGATCATAGCTCATTAAAAAAAAAGAAAAAAAAAACTTTGGGTTGCTACCTCTTGTCTAATCCATTGCTATATAAAGTAAAATATTTAATAAGTAACAAAATGCCTTTTATTTAACTATAAATTACCTTAATCTTAATATTTTTCTTTTAAGATCCCTTGGAGTTTGATCATACAGTTGATAAATAATTAACCTAGTTTTCAGGGTTAGTTATTTAAAAATAATTCAACCACAGTATTGTGATATCACAATATGAAATTCTAAAATATCAATAAAGTTTAGTTTGAAAAGTTAACAAACCCATAGAGATTCCACCACTGTTTATAACAATTCTTTGTAGTTACAGTTAATACTGCAATAAATATACAGAAATAATATGGCATATAAACTGGTTATATGTTTTTCAGAATTACAGCTGCAGTATTTATAAGGATAGTAGTAGAGCTATCAAAGAATGAGGTGATAGCATGAACAGCAGAAAGAATTAGAAGGAGAAAAGGAAAGATATTTATATCATGCACATACTATTTTTTATTTAATACAATTCTGAGACATTTTCTACATGAAAAATGGTGAATATTCAGTGTGTTACTTGCTTTCTGTAAAGTAAGTACAGTAATTTATTTATAAATACATAAATAAATGTATTTATTTTAAAAAAGATCATTTCTATCAAGTTACATAACTTATCCATCAATTTGATTTACTGGTTGTATGTTTGTGTATGTGTGTGTGTGTGTGTGTGTGTATGAAAGGATTTAGCTTTGGCATTTCAACAAATTTTAAGTCTATAAAAGAATACTGTCAACAGTTATCACCATGCTGTAGTTTTTATGTCCAGAAATCATATATCATTTGTAAGTGAACTTTGTACCTTTTAATCAATATCTCAACCTCATTCTCTTAATTATTCCCTGATTATCACTTTTTCTCTCTGTATGAATTTGATTGTTTTTTATTTTTCTGACTCATTTAACTTAGTATAACATGCTCTAGCTTCCTCTATATTGTCAAAATGTACAGAATTTCAAGTATTACATAGCATTCTATTTGCAATATTTATTCTTCCATTTTCCAGTCTGAATATTCAGACTGTTTCCTTATCTTGGCTGTTTCCTGTCTTGGCCATTATGAATAGTGTGGCAATAAAAATGTGACTGACAGAAACAGAAAACAGAAAAAATTTTTGATATCAAGATTTATTCCTTTACAAATATATCCTGAAGCAGAACTACTGAATTATGAGATATTTCTGTTCTTAACATTTTGAGGAATCTTCATTTTCTGTATTTACTATTGTGAGTATATCAATTCATATTCCTACCACAGTGAAGTTTTTTTAAATTTTCTGCATCCTCATTAGTATATGATATATTTCGAGAACATACGGTAGGACCATACTAATTTGAGCTCAGATCTTACTCCTGGTTATGTCCATCGAGTTCACGCTTGACTGTTCTTGGGGTAAGAAGTGCTAATAGGCTCAGTTGCTTCCAGTACAATCAGCTCACCTGCTGTATTATCACACTGGCCCCAATATTTATTCTTCTTGTTATTAAGCTTCCCTAAGGTGTGGAAAGATTTTCATTATTTTTATGCCTATTATATTTACATATTTTGCAACAGAAATATAAACTAAAACATTATGATACGGGGACAAAAATATATATAAATCAATGAAACAGAATGGAAGCTCCAGAAATAAAGTAACATATTTATAATCAACACATCCTTATGAAAACTCCCAAGAACAAGCAATGGGGAAAGAGCAGTCTCTTTAATAAAAGGCAAAGGAAAATTGTCCTTTTACCACTTTTTGTCACGTTCATTGACTTAAAGAAAGCTTTTGATTCTGCTGAGACTGAAGTGGTCATCGAAGTCCTAGCCAAACAGGGTGTTCAAAACCAATACATCAAGATCCTTCGTGAGCTGTGTTATGGATTCACCACCAGGGTCTCACCATTCTACAAGGAAGTGATTATTGAAGTAAAAAGAAGGGGTTGGCAGGGTGATACCATTTCACGGAAACTCTTCAGCACCACCCTCGAGAACATCATGTGACAATTGGAATGGGAAAGATTGGCAGGGGAGATACATGGCCTGCAACTATACCACTTCCGCTTTGCTGATGACATCATTCTAATAACACCAAACATTAGCCAAGCGGCACAAATGCTGGCTGACTTGATCGAGATTGTGGAAAGATAGGTCTACAGCTGAATCTCAACAAAACTATGTTCAAGAAAAATGAACTAGTTCCAGATTCACTCTCAATGGAACAAACCTCTCTGAATGCAGCAGTTATGTGTACCTAGGTCGAGAAGTCAACATGATGAATGACCTAAAACTGAGCTGCGCAGGAGGAAGAGAGCCGCATAGAATGCCTTCAAGAGCATCCACCGTTCTCCTTGCATTAACATACGTCTCAGACACCTGGACCCTATGAATGCAGGATGAGAACTCCATTCAGGCCTCCAAAAGAGGAATCAAAAGAGCTATGTTTGGAATACCATGCCTCACTCAAGTGAGAGAAGGAATCCAGAGTTCCAACCTCCATCAACGATCCACAGTAAGGAGGTCCACTCATTTGCCAAGGCATCGAAAATCAGATGGGCTGGACATGTAATGCAATTTGGAGAAGACCGCTGGACTAGAGCTGGTACTGACTGGATCCCACAGAATATCAAAAGATCACGTGGCCGCCCACCTACAAAATGGTCAGACTCTTTTTCAAGACCCTGAATGATGAGGCTCTTTGTATTCCTGAAGCAACGAGATTACATTGGGCTACACTGGCATGTGATAGGGTCAAATGGAAATGTTACTGGTGCCCACTCGAGCAAATCCATGAATGACAGTATGTCAAGTGATCAAGTAATCAAGTGAAAGGAAAATTGAAATATTATATATTATATAGAGGGATTAAAATATACCACTGTTTAAACTTTAAAAGAAAATCAACTCAAAATAGACTCAATTAAGTTTAAGACCTGAAGATATAAATCTATCAGAATAGGGGCCGGAGCGATGGCCCAGAGGGTAGGGTGTTTGCCTTGCACACGGCAGGCCCATGGTGGCTCGGGTTCGATCCTAGGCATCCCATATGTTCCCCGAGCACCGCCAGGAGTAATTCCTGAGGACAGAGCCAGGAGAAACCCCTGGGCATTGCCAGGTGTGAACCAAAAAGCAAAAAAATAATCTATCAGAATAAAGACAGAATCTCTGGAAAGAAGAAAAGGATGTAAAGGGCATCCAGATAGGTAAGGAAGACGTCAAGCTATTACTATCTGCAGATGACATATCATATCTAGAAAACACTAAACTATCTACCAAAACGCTCCTAGAAACAATAGATAACTATAGTAGATTGCCAGCATACAAAATCAATACACAAAAGTCAATGACTTTCCTATACGCAAAAAATGAAAGAGAAGAACAGGATATTATAAAATGATCCCATGCACAATTTTGCCACAGAAAATTAAATACCTAGGAATCAACTTAACCAGGAACATAAAGGAATGTAACAAAAAAACTAAACTACAAAACGCTGTTTCAAGAAATAGAGGACACAAGGAAATGGAAACACATTCCCGCTCATGGATTGAGAGAATCAACATTGTCAAAACGATAATACTCACTAGAGCATTATACAGATTCAATGCAGTCCCTATAATGATATACATGACATTCTTCAAAGAAATTGACCAAACACTCCTGAAATTTCTATGGAATAATCAACCCCCACAAATAGCTAAGGCAATCTTTGGGAAAAAGAAGATGAGAGGCATCACCTTTCCCAACTTTAAACTGTACTACAAAGTGGTAGTAATTAAAACAACAGAAAGGGACTCTCATCCATTATTGGTGGGGATGTTGACTGGTACAGTCTTTTGGAAAACAGTATGGACATTCATCCAAAAACTAGAAATTGAGCTGCCATTTGACCCAGCCATACCACTCCTGGGAATATATCCTGGAGACCAAAAACAAGCAGAAACATTATCTACACTTCTATGTTCATAGCAGCACTATTTACATTAGCCAGAATCTGGAAAAAACCAGAGTGCCTGTGAACAGACAAATGAATTAAGAAACTGTGCTACATCTACACAATGGAATACTATGCAGCTGTCAGGAGAAATGAAGTCATGAGATTTGCCTATAAAATGGATGGACATGGAGAGGATCATGCTGAGTGAAATTATCCACAGAGGAAAGGACAGATATAGAACAACTGCATTTATTTGCTAGATAAAAAAATTGTATAGTACCAATATTCAAGGGCAGGCAAAACATGGATCAGGAGGTCTTGTCAGTGGGTGGAATCTACTGCAAGTGTGTGGGAGTCAGATGTTAGGTAATCAGAGAAAGGAACAGTGCATACTGATTGTTGTAAATGATAATACCAGTCTAGAACTGAGCATTGAATGAAGGCAGAGGGATATACATGATAACCTCTAAATGTATGCACTTCAAGTGCAATGTGCAAGAGAAAAAGAGACAGAGACAGAGAGAGACAGAGAAAGAAAGAGAGAGAGAGGAGAGAAGAGGCAAAGTGCCTGTCATAGAGGCAGGCTGGGGGGGAGAGCGGAAGAGAATCAGGGAATATTGGTGGTATGAAGTGGGCACTGGTGGAGCGATGGGTCCTGGAACACTGTATGACTGAAACCCAATCATGAACATTTTTGTAATTGTAAATCTCACGGTGGTATAATAAAACTAATTAAAAATAAAATTTCATAGTAGAAACTCTTAGAGAAAAAAATATCGGGCATTTTCTGAACGATGCTTTTTGATCATGATACTGAAACATTAAAAAAATAGAAAAATGGGAGTACATAATGCAAACGTGTTCTGTAAAAAATGAATCAACATAATAAAAACTAACATATTGGAAAATACTTGCAACCATCTTCCTAATAAAGGGTTAATATCCAAAATATGTGGGACATTCATGCATTATTATAGCAAAAAATTCAATGAAAATATCACCAAAGTATCTAAACAGATGTTTCTTGAAATAACAGGTACAAATGGCCAACAGGTGAAGAAAAAATGAGCAACAAAATGTGCTAAGAAAGTGCGCACTTTTAACGAGTTGGGAAATCTATCTTCTAGTATATTCACACAGGTACCAAAGCATAAGAAAAAGATATTGTCAACAGATATATCTGTGTTGGTCAAAAGTTGAGAAAACAGAGCATATTGATAGAGGCATTTCTTAATTTATTGATCAACCTTACATCAGCACTTGCAATAAAACTTTAGATTAGGTGAGGAAATGACAGACTCCACGGTGTCTAAAGAAGATATTTTACAAAAATGCAGACAATTCACTATAGTATAACCAAGCACCTGCTCTGTCCTGTTCATATTTGAGAGGCATTTATCATATGTCAAATGAGTGCCAGGTGTTCTGGTAGGAACTATTTAGTAGAATCTTATGAGATCAATTACCAAAAAAGCAGTTTTTCTAAGCAGGTGGATCTCTGTAAAAACAAAAGAAAATATATTGTCCCTCTTAAGACCAAAGTTTGAAATAAATATAAGTTGATCATGAATACTGAAACAGGTCTTCTGTAAATGACCCCAAATTCAGTTTCTTTGAGGATTACTATTTCAATGTACATTATACACAAAAAAGCATGCCTTCTCTTTTAGATAGCAAGCACCTGAGATTTAATTTTACTACACCGCCTTTTGCTGAAGCAGTGCCCATCTTTCCGCATTCATAATTACCAGCATAATAGTAAGTGTTCTATGTCTTTTCAAACCATTCTTTTCTAGTGGACTGGACACATGCTCTGGAAAGTGCTTTAATTACTTTTATAACATATAAATCGATGCATGTAAATGTTCTATCATTTTATGCATATGTACATAAAATAGTAAATACATTGTGATTAATTCAAAAGATCCCTCTGAATTTTCCTATAAGTAAAAAATATCTAAATTTTCCCTTTGATAACTCTTAGTTGTTTAAATAGTCACAGGAAGCAACAAAATAACTTTTTTTACTTCATTATAGCTTTATTTATTTTTTAGGCTTTCATAATACTTTATTTTTTTAATTAAATGCTTTATTGTACCACCGTGAGATATACAATTACACTGTTGCTCATGTTTAGAGGTTTCGGTCACATAGTGTTCCTGCACCATGCCCCTCCACCAGTGCCCATTTCCCACCACCAATGTCCCCACCTCCCTCCCCACTCCCATAGTCTGCCTAAATGGCAGGTTCTTTATCTCTTTTCTCTCTCCCTCTCTCTCTTTTCCTTCTCTTATACATTGTGGGTTGGACTACATACACTTAGAGGCCATCATGTACATTTTATTTGCCTGTGTTTAATGCTCAGTTCTAGGTTGATATTAGCCCTTTCAACATTTATGCACAAATGTTCCCTTCTCTGTCTTACCTAACCTCTGACTACCACACGTTTGCGGTAATTTCCACTTTTGGTAAGTGGATATATATTTATGTCATGCAAATAAATGCAGTCATTCTATATCTCTCTCTTTCCTTCTGACTAATTTCACTCAACATGATCCTTTCCATGTCCATCCATTTATAGGCAAATTTCATAACTTCATTTTTCCTAACAGCTGCATAGTATTCCATTGTGTCGATGTACAACAGTTTCTTTTTCCAGTCATTAGTTTTCGGGCATACTGGTTGTTTCCAGGTTCTGGCTATTGTGAATAGTGCTGCTATGAAAATAAAAGTGCAGATGGTGTTTCCGCTGTGTGTTTTTGGCTTCCCAGGGTATATTCCCAGGAGCGGTATGGCTAGGTCAAAAAGGGAGCTCAATTTCTAGTCTTTGGATGAATGTCCATATTGTTTTCCAGAAAGGTTGTACAAGTCAACATTCCCACCAACAATGTATGAGAGTTGATTGATTTGCGAATGTTGAACAATCCTTGCATTCCCGGATGAATCCTACTTGGTCATGATGTATGATCTTTTTGATGAGTCTTTGGATTCTGTTTGCTAGTATTTTGTTGAAGATCTTAGCATCCGTGTTCATCAAGGAGATTGGTCTGTAATTTTCCTTCTTTGTGTTGTCTCTCCCTGCTTTGGGTATCAGGGTGATATGTGCCTCATAGAAGCTGTTTTGGGAGTGTTTTTGTTTCTTCTATTTCCTGGAAGAGCTTGAGCAGAACAGGCAGTAGTTCTTTCTTAAAGGTCTGGTAGAATTCACTAGTGAATCCGTCTGGACCTGGGCTTTTGTGTTTGGGCAGACTTCTAATTACTGTTTCAATTTCCTCGTTGGTGATAGGCTTATTCAGGTATTGGAGATCTTCTTGTTTCAAGCGTGGGAGGTTATAGGACTTCAGGAATTTATCCATTTCTTCTAGGTTCTCGTGTTTCGTGGCATACAGGTTCTCAAAGTAATCGCTGATGATCTCCATTTCTGTCTTTTCTGTTCTGATGTCACCATTTTCATTTCTGATTCTGTTTATTTGGTTCTCTCTTTCCCTGTCCTTACAAGTCTTGTCAGTGGCTTGTCGATCTTGTTTATTTCTTCAAAGAACCAGCTCTTGGTTTCATTAATCTTTCGGATTGTTTTAACAAAATAACTTTTACAATAGTAGTATAACATACTAAGCAAATTAAAAATGTAATAATGATGCATAAACATATGTACGAGTACACACATTTTTCCACTGCTTCTTTAATCAAATTCCTACATATAGATTACTGCCTCAGATAGTTGATAATACCTTTATAGTAAATAAAAATATCATGGAAAAATGCAATCAATTTTTATATTGATGTTAGATCTGATTATTTTCTTAATGATCTAAGCAATAGTGTGTATCAATGTTGTTGCAAAGTGTATTAAAGAAGACTTTTAACCATTAACCTTTCAAAGGGGCCTGCCAAAAGGGCAGCCTATAGGAGGGAGAGAGACCCTGGGAACACTGGTTAGGGGTAGTTGACCTGAATGGTAGAGTTGGTGCTGGAACACTGCATGTCTAGCGCTCAACTGTAAATAATGCTATAAATCATGATTCTTTAATCAAATTTAAAAGATTGAATATAAATTTTAATAAAATCATATTCTGCCCCCCCCCATCAATTACCTATGTTATCCCTGACAATGCATCTTCAATCCATAGCACTTAAGCAATTCAGTTGGTTTAGCACCACTTGGGATGTCCACCCAAAAGTTACAGCCAAAAACAGTAACAATAATGGACCTCATTCCCAACAAAAGAAGTTACTGGTGCCAGCTCAGTTCTTTTTTTTCCGCACTTTTGGGTCACACTGAGAAATACTCAAGGGTTATTCCTGGCTCTGCCGGCAGGAATTACCCCTGGTAGTAAGTAGAGAGACCATATGGGATGCTGAGGCTCAAACCTAAGTTGGCCGCCTGCAAAGCAAATACCCAAGTCTCTGTTCTATCGCCTCCCCACCCCTCCACTCATCTTTTCTCTACAATTTCCTGCAGATTTTTTTGAATATATGTCTGTGTTCACTTCTTTTGTTTTCTGTAACACTGTTAGATTCATTTTGAAATTTTCTTTTGTTTATGTTTTATCCCATTTTGATGTAATGGGAGGTATGCTTGAACCAGAGACACAGATACATGGCAAAGAACCTTTGCAGTTCATCAGAAAATGAATGAACTGAAGAACCTACCTACTACTGAGAGAATCCCACCCCCACAGCAGAGCCTGGCAAGCACCCCATGTCATATTCAATGTGCCAAGAACAGTAAAGATGATGGAACTCATTCCCATGAGTTGGTTTTAGGCTCTTCATGTTCCTGTAGTGAGCAGATATTCTAGGGTTACACTAGCACGTGTCAGGGATGAATGGAGATGTTGCTGGTGCCCGCTCAAGCAAATCGATGAACAACAGGAAGACAAGTGATGCAAGTGATATATAGACTTGTACATATAAGCAACATATATATACATGTTTTATATGTATTATATATATATTATATATGTGTGTGTATGTGTGTATACTTATATTCAAATTACTCTTTTGTTTTGGTGGTGGTGGTGGGAGGGGGTTGTCCCAAAGCTTAATTTCTGTTAGCAGTGCAGAAACTACGTGTGTATAAATTCATTGACTGTGAGCTGTCATTTCCCATTTAGGTCCTCCACCAACCCAGCTATGTCTCCCAACAGTAATGGCAGCTGATGGTTTCTTCAGCTCTTGGTCCCTATCCCAATTCTCTGCTCTCCTGGCATGATATTTTTTTCTGTGATATGTAGTTGACTTCTCTTTGAATTTTACTGGGGTCTTTTGTTTGCCAGCCTTTACTACACCATCCCTCTGAAAATATTTCTTCACTTGTTTTAAGTTTTAAATGATGGATTAGCTCTTTTATTGGATCCATGTTGCTTGATGTTCTACATGTTTCATGTTTGTATCATTACAATGTAGCATGTGCACATACTGCACTCTGTTCACCACTATAAATTGTCAGTCATGTTTTATATGCTTTATTTTTGATAATATACTATGCTCCAAATTTTATTTTTGCACCATTTATACATATTATACCTATTTAGAGTTTTCACATAGTGTTTTTTTTATCTATTTCTGGTACTCCTCATAATACCCTCTGTATATATTTAGATATGTGTTGTACACTTGTTTTGACTCCATCAAAGTGTATTATCACAACCTTGACTTCTCATGTAAGCTTTGTACATTCTACATATAAATATTGTAACTTTTGTAATGCACATTTACGTTTGTGGAAGATGTGTGTTTATCCTTCTGTTCATTTGTGTTTTATCATAAAAAGGGTCTATGAAGTATTATGTAATGTTTGTATGTAACTCAAATAAAATTTCTTTGAGTCATGTAAATAAACAGATTCTAACGAATTTCTAATCGGAGACAAAGAATTGGTACAGGAGCTAAGGTCCTTGCCTGGCATGCAACAGACCCCGCACAGCTGTGGTCCCTTAAGCACTGCCAGGAATGATCCCAAAGAGCAGAGCCAGGAGTAAAATCCTGAGAGCAGAGCCAGGAGTAAACCCTGAGCACCAGCAGTTGTGGCTTCAAAAACATAAAGAGAAAAAAAAATAAAACTAAACTTGCTACAAGCAGTTGTAGTGGAGGGCAGCAAGGACAGAGAAGAGACCGTTATGCAAAAATAGTTGGAAATGATCACTTGTCACTTGTCTTGTCACTTGTCTTCCCGTTGTTCATCGATTCCCTCGAGCGGGCACCAGTAACATCTCCATTCATTGGGAATGAGTACGTTATTGTTACTGTTTTTGGTATATCGAATACACCACAGGTAGCTTGCCAGGCTCTGCTGTGGCTCTAAGTTTATCCCAAGGGCCCAGTCTTTTTGCCAGGTCACACTTACTTTAATAACTCTTTGTTGAGTGCCACCAGAGTCTGGCCTCAAAGACTCCAGTCTGGCCCAGCCCTGGTAAACAGCTCTGAGAGCCCCAGAGGGGGTTTTCGCACCTCTGACTTCTCACACACTCTTCTTCCCCAACAGTATTAGGACAGAATTTCTCTTCTATCACGAGGCCGATGGGGGGTCACTTGATCACTTGATCACTTGAATCCCATTATTCATTGATTTGCTCGAGCGGGCACCAGTAACATTTCCATTGGACCCTATCACGTGCCAGTGGAGCCCAATGGCATCTGGTTGATTCAGGAATATGAAGAGCCTCAAACCGTTCCTTCAGGGTCTTGACAAGGAAGTCTGACCATCTTGTAGGTGGGCAGCCAAGTGATCTTTTGACATCCCGTGGGATCCAGTCAGTAATGGCTCTAGTCCAGCGGTTGTCTCCAAATCGCATTACATGTCCAGCCCATCTGATTTTCGATGCCTTGGCAAATGAGACAACGTCCCTGATTCTGGAATAGCGAAGGAGGTCAGAACTCCGGAGTCCTTCTCTCACTTGAGTGAGGCATGATATTCCAAACATAGCTCTTCAATTCCTCTCTGGGAGACCCAAATAGCATTCTCATCCTGCTTTCGTAGGGGCCCAGGTCTCTGAGGCATATGTTAACAAGGGAGAACGGTGGAGTCAAAGAGATGTGCCCAGAGCCGGAGGTTCTTTGTCCTTTTAGCTATTTCTTTGATGCCTTTGAAGGCATTCCATGCCGCCTCTCTTCCTCCTGCGCAGCTCAGGTGTTAGGTCGTTCATCATGTTGACTTCTCGACCTAGGTACACATAACTGCTGCATTCAGAGATGTTTGTTCCATTGAGAGTGAATGGGACCTCTGGAACTAGTTCATTTTTCATAAACATAGCTTTCTTCACATTCAGCTGTAGACCTATCTTTCCACATTCTCGGTTGAAGTCAGCCAGCATTTGTGCCTCTTGGCTAATGTTTGGTGTTATTAGAACGATGTCATCAGCGAGCGGAGGTGGTGTAGTTGCCGACCATCTATCTTCAAGCCCATTCCTTCCCATTCTAATTGTCGCATGATGTTCTTGAGGGTGGCGCTGAGGAGTTTTGGTGAAATGGTAGTTGGAAATGATCACTGTGATTATTTCAGCATTATGGAAGTAGGTAACAGCCTCTCTGTGATAACCTTTATTTACAAAAACACTAATTTTTTAATTACCTTTCCTCTTTATATCCATTTGTTGTTGTTTGGGAGCCATACCTGG
This sequence comes from Cryptotis parvus, assembly GCA_021461705.1. Lineage (NCBI taxonomy): Eukaryota > Metazoa > Chordata > Mammalia > Eulipotyphla > Soricidae > Cryptotis > Cryptotis parvus. The sequence goes on from JAJIBD010008960.1 coordinate 25,125, forward strand.
CTGTGCTCAAGACTTAATCCTTATTATACTCAGGGATCACTCCTGATGGGGCTTAGGATTGTATTCAGGTCAGCAACAAGCAATGTGCCCTCTGTATCACCTTTCTGAACTATCTCTTTAAGGACCAGCCTTATGCAGTAAAAGCACTGTTCAATCCTTGCCACCCCACATCCCTAACCCTGCAGGTTTTACTCTGAAGGTCTCCACGCACCTCTCAGCTGGAGCAGGTAACTCCCTGTATGACAGGCCTGAACATAACCTTGGTCCTAGAGCTTAATTGTAGGGCCAAATAAATGAGTGGCCCTAAGGATCTCTATTCTCAGCTTGGGAAGTCCCTCATAAAAAGTACCTTACGTTTTATATGCTTTATTATCTTTATATTATGATGACACCTTTTGTTTCCCTTTGGAACAACCTTTAAGTAGATCTGTTTTAAATTTCTAGTCGCTTGAGAATTTTTATTGATTTTTTGACTATGGCAATTGTTTCTTTTTTATGGCAGAGTACCTAACTATTAAAGTTCTATTTTATTAAAGTCAAATAGACTCAAAAAGCATTTGATCAAAGCATATATTTGTGGGTTTCTTTTAAGGGGTGGACCAGCAGTGCTCAGGGACTAATCCTGTGTTAGAGATCATCACTTAAAGTGCCAGTACCTGTCTATAACAGTTGGGAAGACAGTTAAACCATTGAGGTCAGGATCTAAACCTGGCCTGAGGCTATAAATAGAGGCCCCAAGAGAACATCTCGGGGCTTCCAGACAGAGAAAGCTTGGCCCCTGGTGCCTGGGCCATAATGCCAGCACCTGGGTATGGGTCCCCTGGTGCCTGAGCTAGAATGCCAGCACCAGGGAGGAGAAGCTGCTCCTGGTGTCTAGGCCCAAGAGTCAGCACCGAGCCCCAAAGTCTGGTCCCTGGACCAGAGGGCTAGTAGCAATGCCACAGGGCAGCAGGGCTACATGGCAACAAAGCAACAGGGCAACAGGGCACAGGAACAAACCGTGAGACAGAAAAACAGAGTGAAGGACACAGAGTAACAGAAACAGAGCAACAGGTAAAAACAGCGAAACTTGAGTAAATACAGATAGGGACATAGGTGAATGGAGAAGCGAAGAGAAAAGAGGCTCTGAAGAGAAATGCCCTGAACAGAAATGACCTAAGAAGAGAGATCTTGAAAAGAGAAGACCTGGGAGAGCACTGAAAGATGGTGATCTGAACAAAGACCTTGAGAAGAGAGAGGCCCTGAAGAAGAGAGCAGCCTGCCACAGAACATGCCGTAGGAGAACCAGGGTCTCTTATAATTTATATTAATTATAAATATAAATCTTATAATTTATATTAATTATAAAATTTATATTAATTTTATAATTATAAATTATAAAATCATTTCTAAAATACACGTTATCTAATTTTAGCAATCCTTTTGTCTTTGTTTTCAACAATTTTACTATATCCATTAGTTCTGTCATTTTTAGAGTGCGTGCAAAGCATCTAATCACTTTCTACTTGTTCCCCCTGTTTATGTAACTTAGAAAACTCCCTTTATATCAGTAAAATTGTGCTGAGTGTACATAGAGTTGTTGTAGGTGTGCAATGTGTAATAATGTGAAATATCGCAGGACCTTCATGTCCTGGGATCATAGTTGGTGTTCATGCTGACACAACAAGCAAAATGTGATTCTGTCTTTAAGCCGTATGGCCCCTGTTTACAGAAAATCAAGTAAAAACTTAAATCAGTATTTTCTCTAGTCCACACTATATAGATACTATGCATATCTATATAGATATACATAGATACATATATCTATCTATATATATATACATATGTATATCTACGTATCTATGTATATATACATATGTAGATATACACATGTATATATAGATATACATAGATACTATGTATATCTATATATATATGTGGTATAAATACCACACTACATAGATACTATGTTTGAAATTTAGGCTAATTATATATTAGCCTATTTTTTTAAAGCAGAAATGCTGGGGTTTGCCTAAATTTTTATCTTAAATGTTACAATTCAGGTTGAATGATACAAAAAATCTTACAAATAAAATCTTTGGAGAATGGTAATGGTTAAAAATTTTTCCCTCAGGCACTGGTGGAGGGCGGGTGCTGGAACACTGTGTGACCGAAACCCCCAAGCATGAACAACGTTGTAATTGCATATCTCACGGTGGTATAATAAAATGTTAAAAACAAAATTGCCCCCTCAAATTTCAACTACATTAAAATTTAATTTCATATATAGATAAATTTATTTTATGCAGTCATTCTATATCATTTTTTTTCCTTCTGGTTAATTTCACTCAACATGATCCTCTCCATGTCCATCCATTTATAGGCAAATTTCATAATTTCGTTTTTCCTAACATCATTTTTACTGGCTTTAGCATAACAAATATGTGTCAGACAGCTTCCAGGCTCTGCTGTGCGGGTGGTAAACTCTCAGTAGTTTCCAGGCTCTCTGAGTGGGGTGGGTAGAATATTCTTGGTAATTTAGAGATGAATCATGTGGCCGCCAAGTAGCCACACGCAATGGGGAGAGCTGGTAGACGTAACTGATGCCCGCTTGAGCAAATTAATGAACAACAGGAAGACAAGTGATATAAATAAATGAGTTTGCATATTAATTTATGGTATGTAACTGTAAGTAAATTACTTTTATTTCGGGTTTTCTGGTCATAAATAAAAACATCCCTTCGCCTATTAATTATTTTATTGTATGCATTCAGAATACTGCAAATATAAATTCTCATCAATTTTGTTCAGGTACAGTAGTCATTTTTAGAAAAAAAAAAGAAGCATTTGTGTTAAATGATTTTTTTTCAGAAATTGTTTTGTTTAGTTTTTGCTTTTGTTTCACAGACACAGCTGGTGATAATAAGGGCTCACTGATGTTTCAATGCTCAGGTATCACTCTTGGCAGGGCTTAGAAACTATATTGGGTGCTAACCCAGTCTATCCCAGTACAACCACATGCAAGCCAAGCACCTTTCCCACTGAACTATCTTTCTGGTCACATCTCTTTATAATTATTGATATTAAAATTGGGTTTAATATAAAGAAATCTCTATTATATAAAGATGTATGATTATCAAATAACTATAGAGAAGATTTATTGATTTATTTTATTTTGCTTTCTTGGATCCAGAACATTGTCAACTTAATTATATATTGTCTGAAAATGAATATAAGAAACAGAAGGTGAGAAATGGAAATATGTCAGTAAGGAACTATATCTAACATGATGGCATAGTAATTTAGATTGCATAATAGTACTGTGAACCGAACCAAAGCTATGGAGTATTCCCTTAAACATCACTTTTGAAACACAATCTGAAATATTGCTCATGGGAACCTGCATGAAAGTACATATAATTCAGTGGTTTATTTTGTTTTAAGTGAAAAAAAAGACCTCTTAGGACAGGCTTACCTCAGTATATCTCTACTCTGGAAAGGGCTTCAATTCCTCACGATCACGATCTTCCCATTAATCATCTATTTGCTAGAGCGGGCACCAGTAATATCTCCATATGTCCTGTCTCATGCCAGTAGAGGAAAGGGCATCGGCTTGCTACAGGAACATAAAGAGCCTCAAACCATTATATTAGGTCATGGGGATGACCTAATATAATTGTTACTGGCATTTGGCATGTCAAATACAACATGAGCAGCTTGCTAGGCTTGCCGTGCGGGAGGCATATTCTTTAAACACCTCCAAATAAAGCATTTATTGATGAACCGCACGGCCGCAAGCGGCCGCGAGAGCCGGGCTGTGATGGGCTGGTCGGTTGAGTGGAGTTCTGAAGAGAGGGAAGTCCGGATGTGGAAAATGGCGGCACCCATGGAGTGGGTGGGGGTTGTCTGGCTTGTTGTGAGGTTCTGCCAGGGTGGTGGGCCAAGGCTAGAACCCACCATGCCTCCCGACTGCCTCATGAACGGCTGGGCACAGGGAGAGCAAGGGACCGCTCTGCCCCATGTCTAAGAGTCTCTGGACCAGCATACCTGGGCCGGATTGAGGAAGAAACGGCTGCAGGGTGGGTGTCCATGATCCGGGCTGTGATGGGCTGGTCGGTTGAGTGGAGTTCTGAAGAGAGGGAAGTCCGGATGTGGAAAATGGTGGCACCCATGGATTGGGTGGGGGTCGTCTGGCTTGTTGTGAGGTTCTGCCGGGTGGTGGGCCAAGGCTAGAACCCACCATGCCTCCCGACTGCCTCATGAACGGCTGGGCACAGGGAGAGCAAGGAACCGCTCTGCCCCATGTCTAAGAGTCTCTGGCCCCATGTCTGGCCCGCTCTGCCCCATGTCTAAGAGTTTAAATTCCTAGAAGTCAAAAATTCCAACTTGAAACTAGGGATGAGAAATTCTATGCATAGTTAGGAAAATCCCAATTTTCAATGTTTCTCCTTACACATCTTCATTTTCTTAAGGGAATATTTTGATTCTATTCACAGACGAGAAAGTTACTTTACAAGCTATCTTCATGGTTAATGTCTTGCCTCCATATTATTCGCTTTTTATATGGTCTTGACAATATCAATCTGCTTAGAATGTACATAAGCGAGAAAGAAATTATCAAAAAGTACACAGATGAATCTTGAGGTATACCTCCCAATTTTTTGGACACATACCTGTCATCACACCCTTCAGACCTACATTTTCACCTGCATGCACACACTAAGAATTCATTAAACTCATTTCTTGAAATATTCTTGATAGTGTTCATTCTACGTTAAGCCACCTGTCTAAACAACCTTTAATTAGGTTAAGCTGTCTGGCCTTGTGAAAAGGTTTACTGTACTCAATTGTCCCTGCCATAAAATTAATAGTTTGACCAACTTCTAAAGAGACGGATTTTGCACTCGTGAAAGTCAAATTAAATCCACCTTTGCCAAACAGTGGAAAAAAATTGGTGTGTCTGAAACTTTGAGAGCAGCACTTCATTTATTATAATCTTTCAAGTGCCAAAGTACAAATTAGGTAGAACTGCAGCTGCAAGAAAGCCCAAGTTATAGCACGTTGCTCTTATGACCCTTTTAGTAGGCAATACACCTACAAGATAATGAACACAGAGAATGACTATACCAGCATCAGTTTTGCCAAATTTCCAACCAAATTTTCAATAAGTCACCCGTCATTCAGTAAGTTAACATTCCATATACTCAAATATTATGTAGGTTAGTCACTGCACATTACTCCTAGTCCATAATTCTGATAATGTTTTCAAGGAACTAGTCTTTTTTTTTTTTTTTTTTTGCTGAAACAGAGGAGTACTGGATCGGTTTAAAACAAAATTTGTAATCTGATTCAGGTCTTGCCAAAACTGCTTTGAAACTATAATTTTTCTGTTGAATGATTAAATAATAATAATAATAATAATGATAATAATATGCAAAACTGTTTAATCCAGAGGGAAAAGTGACTGAGAGCTTCAGTTGGAGACTTCCCACTCCCCACAAAGCACATTTTTAGAATAGTCTTTATTGACTTGGAGATAAAAAAATGATTTATGATTCCAATTATGATATAAGGTACAGAGAGTCTTAAGGTCTAAGGTGGGACTCAAACTGGACAGTAAAATTAACTGAGACAAAGTGTTCTTATATTTGTATGTTTTTATAAGGTTCAAGAAAATGCTTAGGGACTACATTTTTTTAATTTTAAAACATTTAAAACAAGTTTATTTCATTTAAAACAAATTTCTTCTTTCTTTCTTATAGATCTTTATTTCTATATAATTTATTATGACCTAATATAATTATATTAAACAATAGATCAGTAGAATTTACTAAAAACAAATAAATTTTGTCTACTTTCACTAGGTTTAAATGCGTTGCTATAAGGCAGTCACTAAACTAAGAAATTATAAAAAAAACCATGATTTTAAAAGCTCAGGAACTTAGGATGAGATGTTTTTATGTTTGCTTTTATCTCAAATAATGATTCTCAATGGAAATTAAAATATCTCTAATTTTTAATAGTTTACTTACTATTCTGAAGTAAAATGTACATATAATAGAAAACGTTACTTGAAAGTCAATCTGAAGTCATACTGTTACAATATTTGAATGAAATATTCCATTTCAATATGTCAACTTACAAAAAGCCATGAAAGATTTTTCACTGTCTTCCCGCTCATCATCGATTTGTTTGAGCGGGCCCCAGTAACATCTCCATATGTCCTGTCTCATGCTAGCAGAGCCCAAAGGTATTTGCTTGCTCCAGGAACATAAAGAACCTCAAACCATTCCGGAATGAGGTCTATAATTGTTACTGGTATTTGGCATATCAAATACAACACGGGTAGCTTGCCAGGCTCTGCCGTGCAATGAAAGATTATAAACAAAATAAACTTATCAACTCATTTAACTGGCTTCAGCAAATTGTAATAAAAATAGACACTAAACAGATATCATATAAGAAGATGTGCACGTGGACATTAATGTACAACCCAATAAGAAAATAAGTATAGAGCAGTATAGACTTACGTGTGAGTGAAATAGAAAGAAGAAAATTATTTTAACCAAAAATATGCATAAAATGTCATGATTTCATACTGATAAATGGGAAAAAATGGTAAGCCAAATTGGTTGCTTATGATATATACTTTATTTGTGCGCAGTTTGAAAATAATTCTTCATAGTTTCTTATTTATCAAGCATTTTTATGTTCTTCACATATGTCTTGTTCATTACTATGCTTTTTTAAATATAATAACTCACTGAATCCTCATGAGTTATCTTGTGATACTGCAATCATTAGTTTGCAGAGGAAACTGAGACACATAATAAATAATTTACTCAAAGCCAACAGTTAATAAGCCACACAATTAGATTAGAAATCAGGATTACTATTTCTATGGTACTATACTTGATTACCAATTATAATATAAAGGACAGTACAGTGTCAAGTAATCTTAAAACAAAACTATCATTTTTAAATTTTGCCATGTTTTGAGGTACATTATTTGTTTCTATTATGTAAAAAGATCCTGGTGACGATATCAATCAATAAAAGACAGAATATATAGAATGTACTATGGGAAAATACAGCAATAAAAGTCTTCAGAGACATACAAATCTCCAGAAACAGAACCCTAAAACATATAAATCTTTGGAAACACTATAAAAACAAATCTTAAATATGGAAAATAGAAAGTAAAACTGATTTTAAATAAGATTTTTTTTGCACTCTTTGTTGTAATGCTATGAAAATGCTGAGACCTAAAGTCAAGGACATTAATTTTAGATAGCTTTTCTCATAGAAATTAATGAGATTCTATATTTTCTTTACTATTAATGTTTATGCATTAATTTTAATGCTTATTTTATTATATTTTATTATTAATTTTAGTATTTTTTATCAGACAGAAAAGCTTTGAGTCTCAGATATCTATCCTCTTTTATAAATTTTGATGCAAAATATTTAAATTGAGAATAATCAAGATGCTTTTGCTTTGTTTTGGGATCACAATCTGTGGAACTCAGGGCTTAGTCCTACCTCTATATAGGAATAACTCAGAAATAACTCAGAAGAAATATGAGACCAGAGCCATGCACGCTATACTGTCTCTCAGGCTCCAAATTATTTGGAAAGATTACAAATAACAAAAGATTCAAATTCATATAAAATGTTTGGTTAAGTGTTAAGGGAACAACATTACCTGGATTTACAATGTTCACATTTGATGGCTACTTGGTGTCTTTCAAATGCTAAGAAATTTTTTAATTTGTATTCAAAATTGAGTTTTAGTTATAGGTAAAAGTATGGTATTTCAGTAAAGTGAAAAAATTTCTAATTGTTCTGTAGGTTACCAGTAATGTACTTTAACAAAAAAACCCGATCACTATAGAATATCTAACTCTCCTAGGACCACCCCTAAAACATTGATATACACCTCATAATACCCACATTTTTCAATGGCTTAAAATAAGCCCTATAAAGTTTGAAATATGCCTTAAAATGTGCTGCCTCCACTATTGATATTCACTCATTTAAAGCTTTGGTTATAAGAATAACTAATGCAAATTATAAAGCTTTGCTGGAGTAATTGTGTTAACCAATAAATTCTCTTTTCTCTCTCTTTCTCTCCCACTGTCACTTTCTGTCTCTATTTATTTGTTCTAGTTTTAGGGGGTACACGAGCAATGCTCAGGGATTACTCCTAGTTCTGCACTCAGGAATTATTCCTGATGATGCTCAGGGGACCATATAGGATGCCAGGGATCGAACTCTGGTTGCTTCTGTGTAAAGCAAACACCCTACCTGCTGTACTATTACTCTGGCCCATCTGTCTCTATTAAACAGTATTCACTAAAATGATGGTGCATTTAAAAAGTGTTCTGTGTAATATGGGGATCATAGAGATGCATCAATGTTTTGGAGTGCATACTTGGCTTACACACCTGCCTATCAATTGCATTGCATAGGTCCTGGCCGACCTCTTAGAGCCAAACCCAAGCACTGAGTCAGGAGAAGTACCAAGCAATATGGGGTGTCTTTTCCCCCAAAAAGAAAAATAAATAATGAAATAAAATATATAATATTTCAAGTATAAATAGCATGTTTTTTAATTTGCAGGCATTTTACATAATTATAATCCTAATGAGAACATAAGCAAAAATTCTACAGGTAATGTAGACCTTCTTATAAAACTCACTATAAATTGTATATATTTTTGAAAAATTTTTTGCAGGGCTAAAATCTAACCTAGGCATAAAATCTGATCAGACCATATGGTGTATTATTAGACAATAGGACAGAGTATTAGAAACAAATGCTCAGAACTTACATTCTTGTTACAAATATGTATACTGGTCATTGAACAGTAATTTATTTTCTAAATCAAAATATTCAAGTACCTAGAAGTAGAAGAGAGTATAAGCCAAAGTTTGTTAGTCATTAAAAGACAACTTCTAATTCATATTGGATATCTCAAGACATTGTTCCTGGGAAAAAAGGCAAGGTTTCATATGTATTTGGGAAACTACAGCAAAAAATATTTGGAAACGAAGGTTTTCAAGCCAAAACGATATGGATTTTATGTAAGATACAGTTTCTTTTGGAAACATGTAATAGAACGTCAAGAATGAGGCTTTTAAAAGTAGTTCTGATTAATTATATATATATACATATATACATATATGTGTGTGCATGTGTATATGTGTGTATGCATGCCCAGTAGTTTTGGTAAATATTTTTGTGTATATATATACATTTGTATATATAATTTATATAGATGTGTGTATATATACTTATATATAAGTATATAAGTATATATACTTTACATGTGTAAATGTATACATACATATGCATATATGTGTGTATACATACACATTCATGTCCTTGTATGTACTCATATATGTATATATACATATAGATATGCATTAATATCATAGATAATAAAAAAGCTAGAAAAAAGCAAACGAACAGTTTTAAATTGTTTCCAGAGTCCCATAAGACGATGAAAAATGATATTAGTTAATAGAGTAATAGTACAGCAGGTACTGTTGCCTATACATAGCCAATGTGAGTTTAACCTCAGCACCCCACATAGTTTCCTAAACCCCACAAATGCACCAGCACTCAGGCTCTGCTCCTGAGCACAGAGCCAGAATTAAGACCTAAACACATCTGGATGTGCCCCTCTTTAAAAAAGAAAAGCTATATATGTAAGTTTTCATGTATCAGTTGCACTATTGAAGCCATTTCATGTTTTATTTAGTTGTTGCTGTAGTTATTTCTGGATCAAAAATGGTGGTTTGTGTGGACCATAAAAGCTTGGAATTTGGGAGACCATTAGTTTTAAGGGACTGAACCCAGGGTTCCCACTTTCAAAGTGTTCTAGTCTTTGAGGGATATCTCTGCTTAACTTATATATTCATATTAAAATGATATGCATGATTTTATTAGACATATTTAATAATATCAGCATTTCCATTTTATTACTAGGAAGATTCCATGATGCTTTAAGGAACAAAATTGGTATCCAAGCATTTTGGTTCTAAAGTATCATCTTAAGAAGTATAGTATATAGCTTATTTCTACAGTTCTATCAATTACTATTCTAAGAGCTCTTTCTCATGAAAAAAATAAAAAGAAAGAAATATTCATAAAAACTAAGTTTAGTTTAAGTCAAATGAGAGTGATCTTGTAGATTATAGAATTTACATCATAATATATTTTATAATCTGGCAGAAGACATAGTCAAATTATGGAACAACTATATTCTTAACTATTAAAGTAATTTCACAAATGCAGTATTGAAGTAAGTTATTCTGAAAATTCTCAATACTCCTGCCTTTAATAAATATCAAACAATATCAACAACATAGCAGTTCCTTTTTATAGTCTGAAAAATTAAATCTATATTTTAAGATGCATAAATTTTTGAAAAATATAATTTATATATATCTTAAAATATATGCACACTTATGTACCTTTAATGGAAAATATTCTAGTATTAAATTTGAAATAAATTTACTGAAGCTTCTTTAAATAGAAAAAGTGCCAGTGAATGATTTCTACATAGACTTTGAAACAGTTATGAAAATGCTCAATGAAACAATTATCATAGGTTTGAGGGACATGCAATGGATATAATTAACCATTTTTTTCTTTTAACATCATCTTTGACCTTATAAAACCAACATACAAAGTTAATATTTTAAAATATCAAAGGAACTTCTAATCTTGGAGTGAAATTAAATTTAATGATCTAAGATATATTTTAATAGATTTAACTATGGTAAGAAAAATATATAAAAAATATCAAGTAATCAAGACAAAGAATTTGGTGTTCTCAATTTTAATAAATTTCTCATATAAGGTCTCATATAAGGTTTAAATAGTTTTACATGTCTTTGTAGTAAAATTTAAAATATTCTGCCTTTGATTTGGTTACAGAACATGTGCTAAGATAATACTGCTAGATTTTCCTCATCCAGAACTTTGAGGAACTTTTTTTTTAAACTCACTTAAAATTTTAAAGGCTTTACTTGAGATATGCATGTGTAATCATTCATCTACGAAACTTTATTACACACTTTCTGTGGCTCTAACACTAGACTTGAAAAGTAGAGGTACGCCGCTTTTAGGCCAAGTCCTTATGTAGAATTTTCCCTTTTGCTAATTTGTGTATCTTTTATGGGTGAATAATTAAGAAATGCTGATTTGAAATATAGTATAGTATAGTGAGCATATGTTAGTGTGAATTAAAATCTAATGTTTTAAAAATATTTTTTAAGGGGCTTGAACCATAGTACAGTGGGTAGGACGTTTGCCTTGCACTGGCTGACCAGGTTAGATCCCGACATCCCATATGGTCCCCTGAGCATCACCAGGAGCAATTCCTGCGTGTAGAGCCAGGAGTAACCCCTGAGCATTGCGGGATATGATCAAAAAATTTAAAAAAACCTTCTTCAGTGTTTTTGGAGCAATAGTGCAACAATCTGCATTTACCACGCACATGACCGATTAGATTTCAATCCCCAATATCTCTTATGGTCCATGGGGCCACCAGGGGTGATCCCTAGTGTAGCCAGGAGTAAATCCTGAGCACCAAAAGGGATTGCCCAAAAAACAAAATAAAAGTAAACATTTCCTGCTTGATATTTCACTGAATACTATAAGGTACATTGAGAAAGTATAGGTGAAATGGTCCCACTTGAACCTCAAAAAGGCATCTTCATAATATGCTGCAGATAAAAGCAACAAAATAAAATATAAACAATGAGGCACCATTAAATTGAAGTGTCTTTGTGACAAAACAGATGTATGGGCTAAAACTAGAAGAGAGTAACTGAATGTGGGAAATATTTGGACTAAACACATCAGATAAAACATAGATGGACAGACAGACAGATAGACAGACAGACGGACAGACAGATGACAGACAGACAGAGGACAGACAGACAGACAGACAGATAGACAGACGGACGAGAGACAGACAGACAGGCAGATGATAGACAGATAGATAGACAATAGATAGATGGATGGATGGATAGACAGATATAAAGATAGATAGATAGATAGATAGATAGATAGATAGATAGATAGATAGATAGATAGATAGATAGATAGATAGATAGATAGATAGATAGATAGATAGATAGATAGATAGATAGATAGATAGATAGATAGATAGATAGATAGATAGATAGATAGATAGATAGATAGATAGATAGATAGATAGATAGATAGATAGATAGATAGATAGATAGATAGATAGATAGATAGATAGATAGATCCATAGATAATTTTGAAACTAGTGCCTAAAGGTGGTGAGTTTTAAAATGAAGTAAGGAGAAACACCAAGGGTCTTGAATACTGATTCCAATGCCAAATTATAGATAACAGTAAGGAGGCAGCTAACCTAAGATATGAGGAAGTTTGCTAAACCTTGTTACTGTGGCCTGTGTTGAAACAATGTTCAATTTGTAATTTATAATGAAGAGGCAGAATTAACCCATTAACTGCTCAATTTGTTTTTTGTACATCTGCTTTGCTTTGTTGAAAAAATTAGGGATGTGACCTACATTCAGTTTGCCCTGAAAGCAAAATGTATAAAAGAGTCTGCCCTGTGGCCAGGATTTCAAGCCCAGGAAGTGGCCAAGCTTGGAGCCCTCAGCACTGAGTCCCTTGTGTATGTGTATTTCTGGGTGTGAATAAACTTTGAAATCATCTGTTCTGTCTCTGTATGACTCTATGGGCAGTTACACCCCTGCTAGTGGCCACATAACATTCTGCTGACTTAGATAATATTTTGGCAATGGGTTTATTTTCCCTCTATTCTTCTCCAATAAATTACCAATATTCCAGTCATTTATAATTCATTTTCACATTTTTTATCTTACCTATCTACTACTAATATGTTTTACATTTTAGACTCACTGGTTTGGGTTTGGAGCTTTTATTGCTTTTTATTTTTTTGGCTAAACATTATTCCAGGACTATTCCATGTTGCACTTGTGGATTTGTGTGTAAGAGCCCGTTCCCAAACCCTGAGAAAAATATCACTCAACAGCAGCTAATTAGAATGCCATCTACCTGTGTACTGCATTTATTTCCATTTCTTTCATTGAACAAGATTAATTCCATAATTTAATTCAACCTTTTTCACAAATTAATTCAATACAGTGAAATCAAGGGAAATGTATTGCAGTAATTGGAAAAGTTGAAACTATCTTTCTAATGAGATTGCTCAGAGAAGTTTCCAGATGACTTCTTTCATCTGGGCCCAGCTTCATCTTAACCTTCAAGGTCTCTTCTGGAACATTTTGAAGGCTTGAATCAATATGTGACTTGGCTTTTCCTTAATAAATTTAAGATAAAGTTATATTCCTTGTCACAGAAGCAGTTCAATCCTGTGTTAGCACCGAATTCTTCCCAGGGTACACTCTGTGATGACAATATGAATCAGAATTATGTTGGGTTCTTTAAAGCAGCAGTCTGTGGAGTACAAGTACATGACAAACTTACTGATTCAGAGAATTTCTAGAAAAATATCAAACACATATGGTATGATTCAATATTCACCAGTTGCTAATTTGGAATTATCCTGAATCACTTTGCCCACCCCCAAATCTATTCCCCTGTCTCCTAAAAATAAATTCCCTTCATTGGAAGGAAGAGAACCTGTTTTGAAAAAATAAACTTGTTTTTGTCATGTCTTGCCTGGTAGGAAGTGCAGAGACTTTGTTTAAAACCTGAGGTCAAGTCATCAGATCTTTCTACATCTTGACCTCAAGGTTTCCCTGAGGCCCTTTCAATCTACAAAAGGATTAGGGAATAGTAAAACAATCTCCTATAAACAGAAATTTAAAGCAATCAATAGCAAACTATTTCTATCTGATAGAGGATCTACAATGCACCCAAATGTTGGAAAATTGCAGGGAGTGTGATGGGTCTCTAGTAACAATAATACTTTCAGGAAATAATAGAACTAAAAGAAACTGCCCAAGCCTGAAGCAGCCCACAGGCATGAGGCCCACATTTCTTTAAGATGCAAATGCTTAGGTCATACCAATGCATAGGTAGAGAAATTGAACCACTATCCACACCCAAAATGGAGTTACCCTCCTGGATGGGAGGACCCCTCAGAAAAGGAGAAGCTAATGGAGAATCCACAGGCTATTGTTAGTATATAAGGGGCCAGTCATGTGTTATCACTCAGATTAGCTTTTCATGTTTGAAGAAAACTCCAGGCTGTGACAATTTGCAACACACTGTATATGATTCCTTGCACTCAAAGTCATTACAGCTGGTCCCCTCCACTCCTGAAAAGTCCAGATTCTCCCCTGAGTACACACTATTTTCTTTTTCTCTCTCTCTCGCTCCCTCTCACTCTCTATATATGGCTAAGAAAAAATTCTTTGAATAAAACTATTTTGACTGTTACTACACCTCAAAAGTTCACTTATGGGAAGGAAGGTGATGCTCCTTGAATCCTTTATGTTGAGGTTAGGACTGACATTCTTGATTCTTTTTCCCCCAAAATAACAGTTACTGAGCCCCCTGGGATGAACCCAGAGCCATGGCAGAGCCTGGCAAGCTACCCGTGGTGTATTTAATACGACAAAAACAGTAACAATAATGGACCTCATTCCCAACGAATGAAGATGTTACTGGCGCCTGCTCGAGAAAATCGACGAACAATGGGAAGACTAGTGACAGGTGTTCCTGCCACAGACCTGCTTATCGGACCCACACCCTCACCCCACAGAAGTAAAATTCTGGAGCAGCCTGGCAGCTATACCCGGGGCTGCTGAGACGCTAAGCATTGCAGTTGTTCAAGGCAGTGTTACCAAGTCCTAACCTACAGGAGGCATTTATCTGGGTCCCTATAATGGGTAGGACTTAGGGGTGCGCTATTTTTCTGACGCTATCTCTCTTATTTACAGCCACATCACACCCACGTCCGGGGGAGTGAGACAAAGTGTGATGATTTGCCTTTGGGTCCACAAACCACTTCCTGGAACCAATCCTACTTTGGCAATTTACCCTCCTGCAACAGGTACATTTAGGCATTTAACTTACTGCTCCTGTGGAAAAGCAGAGATATTCCAACACTTGAGATTCCAATAACTTGAATTTTTCCAGTTAGAAGATAAAATAAGCAAACATAAGTACAAACCAATTGTGGGCTATTTTGATGCAGTGGGAAAGAGAGGAAAGAGACGTTGTTAGTGTTTTGGGGGCTATATTAAGCGAACAGACGCTAGAAATAGAACTGGTCAGGCAGTCTGCAAAGAGTGGGCTAAAAAGTCGCTGTGAACTCTGCAAGTTAGCAGTCACATCATTGGTGCCCAAAAAGCTTTCCCCAGGTTGTGTATTCACACCAGGCATGTTTCCTTCCTGATTTCCTCTCTGGTTGTGCCCTGGTGGTCTGTTTGTTGGAGGTCCTTTTGGTTTTGATGCAGTATATTTTGGGATAGGTTCTCTCCTTCCCTGGTTGGTTCATTTACCCTAATTACGATTATCTGATAAAGAGTAGAGGTGACGCTTCCAAACCACCAGTCCAAGCAGTCTCATTAGGCAGGAAACCCTGCCATTTGTCTAATTTAAATGAAAAGTCGCATTTAACATGGAACACACATAGCAGCCAGCCACAGAAATTCCTTTCATCCCATCTAGGTGCTTCTCTGTAGTGTTCAGAATGGTGTTTCAAGCAGCAGGCAGTTAGAAGGAGTTAAATGGCCCTTTAGTGCGGCAAATGAAGTCAGATTTAGAAAGTGTTTGAAATTTGCAGACCTGCTAAATTCCTTGGCTTACACATTTTAATAGTTAATCATGAAGCCGCTAAAAAAACCTACTCCTTTCTGCAAGTACCAAATGACTAGAGGGGACTTTGTGTTATTTAAACTTCTCAAAAAAAATGCAGCAGGGAAGACAGTTTATGGATTTAATGCTAGAGTATCATTTTCAAAAACAGTTAATAATTCAGTAGTGTTGTGGAGAAAGATGGAATAGAGAATATATATTTTGTTAAATGAATATGCACTGTTGATACGGAGAAAAAAGTGCTAAGAGTTTCAAAGAGCACTGAAAATAAGGCAGGTAGATATAGAGTACATTTTGGCAGTAGCCTCACTCCTTTTATCAACCAGTCACCTGTATCGTGAGAGATTCAAGAATTCACTTGCTTCTGCACCCTGACCTGATTTGGGAATTAGTAGCATCAGTGAGGTGAAATTGCCCAATTAAACCACCTGATACCAGAGTCACTTACAAAAGAGGTTTCTTCGGGCCGGAGCCCAGCGGGAGGCGCGTTGCCTTGGACGCCGCCCCCGCGGGTCCCGACCCGGCATCCCATTGGTCCCCCAGGGGACTCCGAGGCAAGCCAGGGACCCGAGCATTGCTGGTGCAAAAAAAAAAAAAAAAGGTTTCTTCCCTTTGATTTCAAAGAAGAATTTTATATACATATATACATATATGTATATAATATATGTAACATATTAGGCATAACAATATTGATTAACATACATAATATAAAGCACATTAATATTATAATATTAAGAATATGAGCATATGATACTATATTAAATTTATATATTTATATAAGTATATTTATAGATATATATTAAATACAATGCATGTGTATATATATGGATTCTAATATGTATATGGATTCTAATGATTAGTATCACATATAGCCTTACCAACTGTACAATTTCTCCAGAACCTTCAGAAAAGATAAAAGAAAAAATCTAGCTAATTCTATGAACACAGTGAATCACACAGAAAGACCACACATTTAACTTTTCTCAAGAATTGCAACATAACAGCATTTATCTACTTTTTTATTCTTCTTAATTTTTTTTTCTTTTAGGGCTATACCTGGCAATGATCAACGTTTACTGCTGGCTCTCAGCTCAGTGCTGGTCCTGCTTGGGCTTCAGAACCATAAGAGGTGCTAGTTATTGAGCCAAGGTGAACGTCATGCAAGTCAAGCACTTCCATCTCTCCAGACCCAGAACTTTAGTCTTTTAGTGTCCACCTGGCTACAGTGTCATGACATAGTCTTATTAAGATAATTACATCAATTCCATTTAGCAACAACCTACTGGACTTTTAGTAGCACAGGGATTACCTGGCAACGGGGCTGTCAAGTTTTATAATTCATGCACTTTCATATTCGGCACTTTAGAGTTTGTATATGTGTGTCAATAATATCATTGAGCACTTTCCTTTTTAGGAAACAGTTCCTAATTCCAAGTGAATTTCTGGTTGGGAAGGGATGAATCTTTATTCATTAATCTTTCCCACACATACATATGTAGCTAAACTTTCTTGCATTGTTTCAGTAGCTCTTAAAATTTCTTAATTTTTTTTCTTTCTGCTTTCCTGACACTAAATCCGGACATTGGTCTTACATATACAGTCCCCATGATATACTGTGACAATGAAAGGAAGTTCAATAAAAAGTTCATACTGTTAGAAAAAGAATGACATTCAGTTGGTGCCTGTAACAGGGGACTAAAAATGGAAGGACTCCAAGTATACATTTTCTTAAGAAAATATGACATATTCCTCCTTTGTAATATAAAATAGTGACAGTTAAAATAGTTTTGTTTTCATAGACACTTTTACCCAACTATAGTAAGAAGGGAAAGAAAATTAATAAAAGATAATAAACATTAGAATTGTTTGTATCCAGAGTAAATCATGGAATGCAGAAGGTACTAACAATCTTGTCTTAGGGTCAGAAAAATAGTACAATGGTAAACCTCACTTGGATGAGGCTTACCGAGGTTTTATCCTGGCCTCCTCATACGGTACCTGGAGCCCTGCCAGGAGTGATCCCTGAGCACAGAGACAAAGTAAGCTGTGATCACGGTTGCGTGTGCCCCCCCAAACCAAAAAATCAAATAAAACAACTAAAACATAAAACCTCAAAATAACTATCTTGTCAGTTACTTAGGATCATGCACCATGTTATCAACAAAATCTGTTTCCAGCATGGCAGTTTGAATATGAAACTGGGTACTGAAGTTAGAGTAACTTGCATTAAGACAGCACAAACTCAAGCCTGGTTTCTTGCAACCTCAGTTAAAAATTAAACAAAATTAAGAAGAACAGTATTGAGACATAACAATATGTCATCCTGATATATTTAATGCCTCTGTATTCTTCCTGAAAAACACAAAGCTGAATTTAAATATGAGAAAGAAATGCAATTGTGGACATTTGGGCATTAAACTAATTCTCCCCCAAAAGATAAAGTCATTAAAGTCAAAGAAATATTTCAATTTTGGGAATAATGATATATGAAAATTAAATGCACTGTGATTAAAAATTGAGTATTAGACCAAGAAATACATATATTTGTGGGACCATTTGAAAAATTTTCACACTGCTGTCAATTAATTCATAGTATTGGACTACTGTTAATTTCCTTCTTTTGAAATTTGTAATTATAGATATGTGAAGAAATCTTCTAGAAATCTAAGGAATGGATATAGGGGAATTACTTTATAATCTTGTATTAGTTCAAACTACGGTTTACTTTTATAACTTTTTAAAAGTTAATATTACATTTTATCAAATTGAACATATTCACCAACAGTTAGAAAAGCAATTTATGTCGCTTATTCAAGAATTCAACAGAACAACATCATAAAAATATAGTTCTACAAATTTACTGAAGAATGTACGCTATACAATGTTCAAGGAGATTCAAGTTTGAGAGGACACACATGCAATTTGTAAATTTAATCAAAACTTAAACTTTTTTTAAAATCAGAGATGGAATAACAATATTAAAGTATAGGACTTATTTATGTCAGAAATCACTTCAGAGTGATATGATTTCTCAGGATTGTTGCTGTGTAGAATACTTCAATGGACCATATGCATAGTAGTTAATTAAAATAGTATTAACTTAATAGAATATAGGATAGTGTATGTTATCTTCTTATGTTATAAATACCTAATGACAAAATTTTATAGTATAAAATCTGTCTTGGGTAATTTATGCACTTGCAGAAGTGAAATGTGTGAAATGCATACATATTTTTGATTATGACATACATAAACTATTTTTCTACACTTATATGCCTGAACAAGTTTTCTATATTTATGCACCTGAACATAAAACAGCTTATCTACCTGAATACTCAATTTGTCTATATCATTAGTGTGATGTTTTCTATGCTGAAAATACTTCTTTGAATTATGCTTATTACAACTTGATGCTATTGCAGGAATCAACCTCAACAATATCTCCAATAACACACCTTTCTTAAGACATAATCACAAATCTTTTTATAGCTCATTATTGCTTATGTGTGTATTTGTCAATCACAATATTGTTATAAATTATATAATTTATCTTCCATTTACTTTTGAACTAAATATTAAACATTCTACTACAATACCTTGTCTGGTAAATAAATGTGTAGATGAGCAGTTTACCAGAAAGTCCAGAATGAGCATGGGTGATTCAGAACTAGTCATATGATATCATTGAAGTAATAAACATTTGTAAGTGACTTATGAAACTTGAATTTCATAGGCAATTAAATTCATATGTAAATGTGTTTTCAAAATGCACTTTCAAAATAGCTATAAGGCATTAAAACTTCAGAGTTCATATTTAGAATCTGTAGCACTAATAATAGCTAATACCTTGCTCTTTGATGTTTTTAAATGTGATCTTTAAAAAGACTGATTTATTTAAGAGTAAATATCCCTAACTCTCTTACAATGCATTAACTATGGTGTTTTCCTAGTATACTGAAGGAATGCCCACTTTTATTCCTTAATGACATTTTTGAGGCAAACAAGAACATCAGAATCCTTTAAATCGGAGTCTGAGAAGACTCTCGTGCCATTCCAACTAGGCTGGAATTGGAGCTGTGTCCCTTGAGTTTCTAGATCACACCTCTTCTATTTGTGTCCCTGCTGTCTGTCTGGGAAACTAGTGCCCATAAAATGAAAGATTAATGAGACTGTCTTCAGTCCTGCTTTAGGCAATCACATTTATCCCTCATCATTCTGCTTCTCCGGCCCTGACATTTAGCCTCTCCTTACACTGCTGTCCAATATTACAAATTGTGTGAGGTAATTTCCCCAGCCAAAACAGGAGATTTAGAAGCACCAGAGAGTTCTGGAAATCTATCCTGCCCGTCATAAAATGCTTCCTGTCTTGGCTTTAGCAGCCCCAGGGAGAGAAAAAATGAGTCTACATCAAGGTAGTAGGGGAACAACCAATAATAGAAATATAAAACTCTCAAAAGAAAAAAAAAAGGTTTCTGAGTATCACTATCTTGATATCCTATAACTAACCTAAGTTGGAGTTTTTTTAGATATTGATCTATTTTTTTATCATCAGTTTCAACACAAAATGTCTTGCTTAATATAAAGATAGGGATATTTGGCTGGAAATTGATACTTTTAACTTTTCTATATTTTTTTATTTAAAAGCAAACCAAAGTTAGGATATAAATAGTAATTAGTTGGCTGAGTCACTGAAATAAATGCAAACTATATTTCCTATGTATAAATCACCCTTTTTTCTACCTTCTCCTGTATATTCCTAAAGATCTGAAGGAAAGGATTGATATGAAAAATCAGTTATATATTATAAGAACTACTAATTTTTAGGGTTTTTTTTTAATTTGGGGCCACACCCTGATGAGTTCAGGGCTTACTCTTCCCTCTGCATTCAGGGAGCACTTCAGGCAGTCTCAGGGGACCACATGGGGTACCAGAGACCAAATATAATCAGCCATATTCAAAGCAAAAATGCCCAACCTGCTGTACTGTTTCTCTGGTCCCATTTCTTTTCTTTTTTTTGCAATCAAGTAAGCAACTAAGATAACTCAAGATTTATCTAACCTCACGAAACCTAAGTATGCATTTGGAAACTAAGTTAAATAGGATTTTTCAGTAATTATATTAAAGATGTAATATAATAATGTAATATAATAACATTTTGTTTATTTTATAATCAATAAAAATAATAAAATTATAGTAAAGTAATTATAATAAAATAAAAAATAAAACATTTTTTTTCCTTTTGGGTCACACCTGGCAATGCTCAGGGGTTACTCCTGGTTCTGCACTCAGGAATTACTCTTGGTGGTGCTCGGGAGACCATTGGGATGGCAGGGATCGAACCCAGGTCTGGCCACATGAGAGGCAAGCGCCTTACCTGCTGGACTATCGCTCCAGTCCAAAACATGCTTTCTATTGAGGTAAGATTTTCTTGTAATTGTTGGACTGCAATCCCTTTGTCCATGTCAACTCTAATGTGGAGGTGGGAAGAAGGGGTAACATTGCAATCCCACCCGCTCATAATCCCTGCCTCAGTTTAGCCATAGTTAGTCCCATCAATCTTCAAGTTTATGGGATTTCTTCACAACTTCTTAATGGAATTGATGTAGAAGTAGACAAGCAGTGAAGTAAAATAGATTTTATTGCAGAGGTTTTAGGATGGGGAAGGAGTAGGGAAAGAGAGAGTGATGCACTCAAGGGAGAAAACGGGATGATCCAAAGATGGAGAGCCCCAATTGATTTTCAAATGGGTTTTTTATTCTCTTGGGCTGGAATGTCTTGGATTCTCCTGCAAGATGGGTCATAGAAGGTTGGTGGGATTAAGGGCTCGGTTAAGAAGATGGATCCAACTTCCTCAGGGACTGTTGTTGGCTCATGGGTCTCACCAAGTCTTCATTCCTGGTTCCGAAAGGTGACTCTTGGCATCCTTAGGGCAAGAATCCACTGACATGTGGGGTCACTCTGTCTGCCTGCCTACATTGGAATTAAAAATAAGCTTAGCACACTCAACTATCATTATCTTGAAATGGTAGGAAATGGTAGCCCTGATGCAGCAGATGTGAAAAGGACTTCTTAGCCTCCAAATTCTTTTTCTAGATAATGAATGCTTACACATAAATCAGGAAGTTGGCCAAATTATTCAGAATAATAAATAATGGTCATGCCAGTTAGCCTGAATGCTTCCAGGATATAAAATGTGGCATTCCACAAACACATAGCTTGGAATTCTCCTAAATTTGATTGTTCTTGGATATCCCCTTGCCTATTTCAAACTGAGTGTCTTTATTTCCTTCAGAGATAAAAACACTATTATTCACATTGAAGTATAAGATCTAAGAACATCTGGTTGCTTGGTTGTTTTTTTTTTTTTGCTTTTTTTTCACCCCCAGTGATGCTCAGTGGTTACTCCTGGCTCTTCATTCAGGAATTACTCCTGGTGGTGCTCAGGGGACCATATGGGAACTAGGTATGGAACCCAAGTCAGCCATGTGCAAGGCAAACACCCTCCCCCTAAGTGCTATCACTCCAGCCCCAAGACACTTAAGGTGTCTCCCTTCCCACTGTGTGGTTTATCGTTCCTTTGATAGAGCAAGAATAACATCATATAAAACTGTCTGACTTTATCAGTGAACACACAGGTGGTGAGGTTTAGGAGTAAGAGACAATGTCCATTTTTCTCTTAATATTTTATTAAGTTTATGTGCCTCTTTAATACAGTTAAGGAGAGTTTCAGCGAAGAGAACCCTGGTGAAGCCAGAACAACAATCCTATATCATTTTTTTGATTCAATCAAGCCCATTCCTTTGCTTCAGGTTTAATAGTAATACAGAAATTTGTTAAACATTTGTCATATCTGCAGGATGTCTGGTATATAATAACTTTCTCTATCTATGTCTTCTTCCTCACTGTCTGTCTCCTCAATCCATGCCCACCCATTTTGCATTCTCTTAATAGATATTTCCACGAAGGAAATTGCTTTATAAAATTCCAACCTCTTTAGTAAACCTCCTGTTTTCTTGAAGTTTCTCTTTCAATTGGGATTCATAAAGAAGAGACACAGAACCCAATCTCTCAGTTTTAATCCTTCATCTTCTTAGAAGTTATCCAATAAATCCAATAAATTCCTCCTTGACTGGTCATTGACTCACCTTCTTCAGTGCTCTTTCTTGATTAGAACATATTCTGTTCTTTCTTTTTCTTTTTCTCTTTTTTTTTTTGCATCACACCCGGCAATGCTCAGGGGTTACTCCTGGGTCTGCACTCAGGAAATACTCCTGGCAGTGCGTGGGGGACCATATGGGATGTCCGGGATCGAACCTGGGTCGGCTGCATGCAAGGCAAACTCCCTACCTGCTGGACTATCGCTCCAGCCCCTATTCTGTTCTTTCTTGACTTTTCTTGGAGAACTGAGCTTTTACAATACACCTAAGCATTCTTACAGATTTTACTGGCTTGATTCTTGAACTAACGTGGGAATGACCATCCATACCAAGATTGATACACTATGACATTTCTAAGAGTCAATTTCACTATATCTTGACAATGATCAGTTATCACTAGTAAGATTATTCCCCTCTCTAAGCATCTGATTTCTCTTTACATCTGGTTCAGTTCATTAATACCACCATTGGCATCTGATTTAACTAGCCTGACTTCAGCAAGAATTCCTTCTAGACAATTTAACCAGAAAGAACCTCCCTTTAGATTTGAAGATTTAACCAAATCTCCCCTGTATTTTCTGCTGAGAACTTCACTAGACATTGATTGTGCACCCATACTATAACTGACATTGCTCTTTAGTTTTAATTCCAACTTGGTCTTATGTTACAAACAGAATCTAATTTTAGGTTAAAGACCCTTTCCTCCTTATTGTAACTGCACTTTTTAAATAAAATTTGTATCTACTTTTATCTTTAACTTCTGCCCTGTCCTGGTTTTCTTTATCATACTTAATCTCTTTGAGAGCAAGTGTTTTGACTTGTAAAATAGGAATAATATTCTCTACAGAAATCCTTGGTAAGATTCAAAAAAAGCTAATATAGGAAAACCCCTTAGAAATTAAAAAGGCATTACACCATTATTAGCTACTATTATCATTGAAACTTCATAAACTCTTTCAGAATTGCTCCAAATTTTAGACTATTTTAGGATTTCAAAATGCAAATCATTTAAAATTTGCTAAGAGAGAATGAATCTTAAATGTTCTGCTGTTACACACACACACATGGTAACTGTGAGTTGATGGATGTGTTAATTAAATTGAGTGTGATAATCATGTCACTATATATGTATGTTAAATCATGATAAAAATTAGGCTTATTAGCATCCTATTTTTAAAGAAGTAATTCAGTACATATGCCAATTATTAAATTCAGTGAAGTCTGGAATAGCTTCTAATTATTAAAGACATTCATATTTCTGAAGCAAAATAGAAAAACACCCTAAAGAGTCTAAATATAGACTATATCCAACTTAATGACAGTTCGAAACAGACTTTAATCACAATTAGATCACAAGATATTTCCAGTTTGATAGTTTTTTTTTGCTTCTTTAGTTTTTGTTTGCTTGTTTTGTTTTTTGTTTGGCTGGGCGAGGTGCAATGGAAAATTGTTTATATTCTCCTGACTTCTTCCAACTTCAGATCTTCAAAAAAATTTCACAAAGTTACTTTAAAGATGACCTAAGGTTTTTTTTTTATTATTTTCCAAATGCATCATGTTTGCATACTAAAATAAGGTCAGTATACTGCAGGCAAACAGACAGTAAAGGACCCCCATGGCAATGAAATGTCTAGGGAGCAATAAAACCAACTGGCCCTAAGGTCCTCAAGACTTGAGTACAGGAACTAAGGCCTGATAAAACCTTTCTCTGGAGCTAGCACAGATCACAGAAGGCTGGACTCACTCTTCAAGAGAAGATCCAGCAGGACAGAGTTCAAGAAAAGGAATTTTCAATGAAGACTGCTCCCAAATCTGCCCCCTTAGCAATTGCCCCAGGTCCAAGTGGGGCGTCTTGGGATAAACCCTATAAAAGCCACCTTCAACAAAGAAAGCTGGTGCATAGGCTGCCTAAGCTAAACTGCAGCTTGTGCCCAAGTGGTCAAGAATGTGTAGCACCCGAATACATATGGTGCCCTCATCTGTCCTCTTGAGGTGGCTACTATCTCACTTTCTCTCCCTCCTTCCCCTTCCTCAGAACCTCAAAATAAAATGATTTTAATTCACTGCTCATGTCCTCTTGAAAATTTTCTTCTGACAGGTAAAGGCAAGAACCTGCCTGGTTAAGGCCCAGACTTCCCAGAGGGTCCCACGGTGGCAGAGACAGATCTGGAAAAGTGGCTGTCTCTCTCCTTCCCACCTCACATAAGCCACACGTGAGGGCCCACCAATATAGCAAGTTGAGACTCTTTTAACCATAGGGGAAATTTTACCTTTGCCTAAATAATGCCAATTACCTAGATTAAGAAACACCTCCAAAATCTTACTTCAATACACTACATCTCAGCAAAGATACAGTAGAATACTTTTCTAGGTGTTTGCAGGAGTGGGGAGAGGGAGGAGTAGGAAGTGAGATAGAGGTAAAACATTCTTAAGGCAAGGAAAACATTTTGATGCAAGATTTTTGTGGCCCCATGCTTGTTTTGTGAAATCTCTTCTCTCTCCTCATTCTCCAAACTCCTTAGGTCAGAATATAAACCTAAGGCAGTTTCCCAGTGTCCGGACTATGAAAATGGTGGCTAGTGTGATGGGCGAGTCTCATCCGGCTGCTTCCGGGACCCCCAGAGGTGATGGGCCCACTCCCAAAACCCATCTGCCTCCTCCCGGGGAGGCCATAGTCAGCTGGGCCTGGGGCAGATTAACAGAGCAAAACCAGTTCGAGGCCAGGTAGGTGGCTCCCAGAAGCGGGAATCACTGGGAATTCGTCAGATGGAGTCAGGGGTTGGCCATTCCCCTTCCATTTTGTTGAGCCTGGTGGCCCCACCCAGGAGCTGCCCTGGGGCCACCAGTCATAGCATGAAGAGCCTCACAAGCGGCTGGGGAGGCTGGAACTCAGCTCACCCCCGGGCCCAGCTGACTATGGCCTCCCGGGAGGGCAGATGGGTTTTGGGAGTGGGCCCATCACCTCTGGGGGGTCCCAGAAGCAGCTGGATGAGACTTGCCCATCACACTAGCCACCATTTTCGCTGTCCGGACACTGGGAAACTGCCTCATGACCAGATTAACAGAGCAAAACCAGTTCGAGCCCAGGTCGCGCTGTGGAAACAGTACTGTCTTTTAATGCACTGCATTCCACGATGTGCAGGAAAGTTTGGCAGGAGGGAGAGATAAAGAGGAGAGAAATTACATACAGAACCTGCCAAGTAGTTGGGGGTGTGGGAGGGGGAGGGAGGTGGGGACATTGGTGATGGGAGATGGGTTTGGGTGGAGGGGTGGGTGTTGGAACACTGTAGAACCATAACTCTACATGAGCATCTTTCAATTTTATGTCTAAAACGGTGTAATAATATTTGGGGGGAATAATAAAATTAAATTAATTTAAAAAAGAATATGAACCTATCTGTCATATTTACTTGGGATATTAAGTATTATTGTAAGTGTTCTGTTCATGTTACAAGTGAAAAAAAGGAAGGAGGGCAGAAAAATAATGCAAAGTTCCAATTGAGCATTTTAAAATTTTATTCATGTGGGATGTAGCAAGTCAGAAAATAGAAATATCTAAGGATGAGTCCCATAATATCTCCATACACACTGGTCATTGAACAAGCACCTTGGGAGACAAGGGCAAGAGAATATGAGAGGAAGACAATAAAAAAGGCAGACCGAGGGTGGTTGACCAGCAACTGGATCCTTGGGAGAAGAGCATCAGATGGTCCAGGTAAGTGATCTGAGCACTAAAGCAGTGGAGGGACAAAGTAGAAATGAGAAACTGTAATCGGTTTGCTCTCCCGGACATGATTAAGTTAAAGAATTTTACTCCAGTGCTGTAAATTTTACTCCAGCTGCAGTGCCTGGCTGCGTCATCAGGTGGCAGACAGGAGACAAGCTTGTCTACACCCAGAACTCTGCCCCGTGGCCCTGGATGGTTGATGGTCTGACATAGCAAAAGACTGGGCCCCCTGGGAGGAATCCAGAGTCACAGCAGAGTCTGGCAAGCTACCCGTGGTGTATTTGATATGCCCAAACCAGTAACAATAATGGAGCTCATTCCCATCAAATGGAGATGTTACTGCCACCTGCTTGGGTAAATTTATGAGCATCCGGATAACAAGTGACAAGTGACAAGTGATTCTGGTTTTCCCAGCACCACTTGTTAAAGAGCTTTCCTTGCTTCACTTTGTATTTTTTGCTCCTTTATGAAAGATTAAGTGATTATATATTTCAGGATGTGGATCAGGATATTCAACTCTATTCTGTAGGTGTACTGGTCTATTTTTACTCCAATACCATGTGTTGCTTTAAGTATTTGAGCAGGATTATTGTTCCACATTAATTTCAGGACTGTTTGATCAATTTCTTTGAAAAACTTCAAGGGTATCTTTATGGGGACTGCACTGAATCTGTGTAATGCTTTAGGTATTATTGCTGTTTTGACAATGCTGATTCTCCTGATACAAGAACAAGGAATGTGTTTGCATTTCCTTACATATCTTTTATTTGCGTTTAAATGGATGGAGATAGAGAATACCATGCTAAGTGAAATTGGTCAGAAGGAAAAGGACAGATATAGAATGACTGCATTCATTTGTGAGATATAAAAATAGTATGAGACCAATATCCAAGCCAGGCAATACACTAACTAGGAGAACTTACCAATGGTTGGAATATGATGCCCCACAAGTGTGTGGAGGTCAGAGGTTAGCTAAGTTAGAGAAGGGACCATTGTGCTAGTAATTGTTGGAAATGGCAATGCCAGACTAGAACTGAGCATTAAACATCAGTAAAGGAATATACATAGTAACCTCAAAATGAATTTATTGCAAGTCAAAATAGTAAGAAAGCGGGGAGAGACAGAGAAATATGAAAAAGAAGAAGTATATTACCTGCCATAGGGGCAGGTTGGGGCGGGTGGGGAGGAAATCTGGGGATATTGTTGGGAAGGGAGTGGAGGCATGGGTGCAGGAACACTGTATGACTGAAACCCAATCATGACCATCTTTGTAATTGTATATCTCACCATAGTATAATTAAAATTAAGAGGAATTTTTTACCCTTCTTTGTCTGAAATACAGGTTGTCACTTATCATGTTTTAAATTTGGAACTGAAATGTCAACTTTCTGGTGCTTACATCTGTCAATATAGACTTCTGAGACTGCTACAGCCTGGAAAAATATGACTACCTGAGCTCTGAAATTAAGATCTCTTAAATGCAAGTACTATAACACAAAGACACTTGGAGTTCTCATTATTTTTTAATGAACTATCCAAAAGGACCAGAAAGTTAGTTGGTATCTCTGTAAAAATACATGTTTAACTTTGGTCTTTTTCTCCTACTAATCTATCTAGTACTGATTTATTTTTAAATTGTGTTCCATAAAAGTCCCAAGGGATTTAGGAATATCCCCCCAATGCCACCCATCAATATTCCCACATTAAATTTCATTCATTTCTCTTTTAAAGATTCCAGAATGATTCTTAGTTTTAACAGACATGCAGTATTTTAAAAATATGGACACTATGTTGATACTTGCTTATGGAGCTTTTTGTTTAGGGTAAAAGAAAAATTATGAATTTCATGTTGTCAAAATTAAAAACTTTGTACATCAAAGAGCAGTGATAAGAAAGTGAAAATCATTAAAGAGTTGTAAATTATATATTCAATGTGTACCTAGTTAGTTACAGCAATATCTACATAACTGGATTTATATGAACCAGAGAACTTGGGAAAATCTGTTTGGATTCATTACTAAGTTTTCTGAAAAATGAAAAAAAAAGAAAAGAGATGCTAAATAAGACAATGCACTATAGTGCATAATGTCGAAATGGCCTGTGCTCTCTCTGAGGTTTATGTCAGTTCAGGAACACAATTGTCCATTGAACAAAATTGGAAACATTATTTGAGTTAATAGGCAGCCGTGTTTGTATTTTCATTGTTCTTCATATAAGCATCACTCTCCACTCTGGTTTTTCCGGCTTTTTGTGTCTAGCGTGTATATATAAAGCATTTCCAAATCGTCTTTGAAGGAAGCAGTTTGACATGCTAAATTAAACAGGGCTCTAGAGACATTTGTTTTAGGCAGCAAAACAAACTCAACTAGACAAAAAAAAATGCCGAGCCCATCAGATCTGAAACCATATTTCTCCTTGTCTGCATGTTAAACGGCAATAATGTAAATGAATGTGAATCGCTTGGCGAGCTGTGAGAAAATAAGCTGCAAATTACAATGCTGGCTAGTGAATGTTTAAATTGGTGGAATGTGATGATAACGCAATGGGTGGGGACCTGAGCCTTCATTAGAGATTCTCATTTCTCACTCATTTCATTTCCAGTTATAAAGTCCAGTGAAATGGATCTTGGTAATTGCAAAGTTGATTGCTACATCAGTTTAGGGGGAAATGAATACTGCTATTACTGTTTTTTTTTTCTTCTTGCTCTATTCTCCCTCCCTTGTGTTTATGTTTTTTTATGACATCTATGGGATTTTGAGAGAGTGTTTTTCAAACTGTAGGGAGGATCAAACTATTTTAGCAGTTTTGATACTTCTATGGCCCATGGGCAGCACAGCAATTTTCTCTTTAAAAGCATCAGATGTGATAGCATCACCAGATGACAAATGCAAGCGGAAATGTTGGTGTCCTGGATATCACAACTTTCCTATTGCCAAGAAAAAAAAAAAGAAAACAAATAAAATATCAGCTTATCTACAGAAAGATTCTGTAAGAAAAGAGAGGCAACGGGTGTATGGAATATTCCTTCTGACCAGAACCAGATTACAAAATTTTTTGTTGTCAAAAGCGTTTCGGTAACTTCATTCAAAGCTCTCTTTTAAATTAGATTTATAACAAGTTGATAACCACCTAAGTAGATTTTGTGAGATTGTTTCATAGTCAGTTTCTGAAATTACATCAATTGATATCCCTGTTAGTTGCTGACATCTGGTTTCAGTCATGCTGAATGTGTGCTAATAATTGCCTGGTCCATAGACACTGAGGGAACAACTCATATTTTCATGAAAATGGTGGGATTTATAAACAGATGACACTATCCTTTTAAGATCTGTTTAAGGTCAAGAAAGGGAATGAGGAAGAAAGGTGAACAGAGAGATTATGCATAGGGATGAAGGTGGTTAAGTTCCAGGTGAGTAGAAGAAATCTCATGCAGATTAGTTTAAAGACTTTCTGCTAGGATATCACATCTTCCTTTTTTTTCTTTTTGTTCCCCAGAGGGGGGGTACACCATTCCTAGAGGTACTGTAATACCAGGTCGATGCGTGGAATGGACAGACCAAGCTCCTATTCCATTTCCTAGTCCCAAAAATCCATTTAATATATTGTCCTCAGACAGAGGATGTATCAGATATTAAACTGATAAGAACAGATACTACACTTGATCTTAGCCAAAAGGCCGAGAAGCGATAGCACATCTTCCATGATCAAAGTCTGCTCATTAGATAAATATGATCACATATTCCAATATAAGAAAGGAAAAGCAGTGTTTCTGGATGAGGGTTTACTCTCATAATGTCAGTTAGAGGAATTTAGAGCAAGTTAGTGCACTGTGGAGTTCAGGATAATTCAGGCTATGCTGGCTTCACAGTCAAGAGAAAATCTTTTTGTTTTCGTATTTGTTTCTGCCCTGAATTGTGTGTGTCTGTCATTTGTACTGTTTCTTCATCTTGCAGGCTTCCGATTACAAAATATAAGACATAAGAAACAGAGACAAGAAAATTCTCTTCCCCCACAAGCTGAGTTTTGGGAAGTTATTATATTGTCTATGACTATGAGATGTGTTTGATGAGATTTTCTGAGTAAAATATATATTTTATCCATAATGAAGGTGGACTTTATCCAATCAGCTGAAGATCTGAATAGAGTGAAATAACCAAAGTTTAAAACTTTGCTCCTGGGGCCAGAGCAATAGCCCAGCGAGTAGGGCGTTTGCCTTGCATGCGGCCGCCTATGCCACCCAGGGTTCAATCTCTGGCATCCCATATGGTCCCCGAGCACCGCCAGGAGTAATTCCTGAGTGCAGAGCCAGGAGAAACCCCTGAGCGTTGCAGGGTGTAACCCAAAAAAGAAAAATAAATAAATAAATAAAATTGTTTAAAAAAAAAGATTTGCTCCTTTGATTGGACTGTTGACTGTGTGCTTATCGTGGCTTTAGTCTTGAACTGAAATATTAGTTTTACTGGAGCCTTAAATCTGTCAGTATCCAGACTAGAAATAAAACCATCCATTTTCCTTTTCTTTGACTATTGCCCCATGCTCTGACAGTCTATATCTCTACCCTTGAATTTCTTAACTAAAAAATATTCTGGTTGCATGTAATGGAACTTAATTTGGATAATTACATTTGACTATTTTTAAAGAAAGAAAAACTATGTTGGTTCTGGGTCTTTGAGTTACTTATACACAAATAATTGAATTATAAACAAAGAACTGCCAATTTATGTACACTTTGACCCCAATAGAGTCAAATTTGCAAATTCATTTATATATAAATTTGTGCTATGACATCACTAGTAAAAGTCTAGAAATTGTGTTTATCTTCTCAATTTTTCAAAGAAGAGAATTAAAAGTTCATCACACCTCTCTATAGCTTTTCTTTTGTCAATACGAATAAGTACAACATAACCAGCAAAAATTTCCTTGGTAGGAATGTTTCGATAAATAAACCAAGTAATGTGCAGAAGAGGATAGGTCCTCTACGTTGCACACAGCCTATCCCTGTTTAATCCTTGACATCCCATATGGCTCCTTAAGTCCTGTGTAAAGTTATCCGTGTGTGAAGAACCAGGACTAACCCCTCAGCATTACTGGATGTGGTGCAATAAACCATAATTTATTAGCTCAAGTAATAGTTATCATAGTTAAACAACTGCTATATGACCAGAATTATACAAAAAACTTTACAATTTTTGCTTAAAACTGTTAAAAAATAACAACCCTTTTACATGATAAGGAAATTGGTTAAAGATCCATTAGCCCAGTTACGCATCATGTTCATTATGTAGTCAAAGCAACCTTCATAAGGTTTGACTTGGCACTGATAGAAAAATGGCAAAAGAAATAGAAAGAGGTGTGAGCACTGGTTAGGAAATCATCACAATAGAAAGAATAAGCAGCACTCAGCAGTAGTTATTATCCAGCTACTTAACATTAATATTGCTTATCTCCTAATTTCTTTCTCCTAGACACAAAGCACGAAAATATTTTCTCAGTTCTCCATTAATTCCATAAGCTCATGGATCGACCAAAGCACAGAACCAATAGCGATTGCAAGACTCAAGTTGCTCACAGTACAGGAGATTCAGTATTCAAACACCAATCCCACCACCATTTTGACATTCTATACACTATGGTCCCCAGTTTCCTCCCCCACCAAGCCTGCCCACTTGGCAGTACAAAATCACTCTCACTCTCACTCTCACTATCTTCCTGTTCATCATCTATTTGCTTGAGCGGGCTCCAGCAACATCTCCATATGACCTGTCTCATGCTAGTAGAGCCCAAGGGCATCTGCTTGCTCCAGGAACATAAAAGCCTCAAACCATTATATTAGATCATGGGAATGACCTAATATAATTGTTACTGGTATTTGGCATATCAAATACGACATGGGTAGCTTGCCAGGCAGTACAAAATAATTTATAGTATATTGCTTTTTGAATATTGAGCTTAATTGGCTTCTATACTACTTTTTCATCTAATTTGCTGTAATCCTACTGTAAGTATTGTGAAATTTGTAGTGGCTATAGCATTGTGTTCCAGGAACTCCAGGGTCTGAGAACTGAGATAGCCCCTTTCCCAAGGAAAGCCCAGAGTTTTTAGCCCAAATATCAATGTACCAAGAGTTTCATCTCATTGGCTTGCTATCTCCTCTGAGATAAATAGCGAGTTGTGAAGTTGGCAGCTGTTGAACATGGTGTGGGGTGTGGATGTGTTAAATGATGAACAGATTTACAATAGCAAATGTTCATTTTTGTTTTAATAGATAATTTGCCTGATTTGAAAAGTAAGAACTATGAACAGTAAAGTCTTCGTTATTTAGAGTTAGCTTCAATATAGTCTTATTTCCAACAAACTCACATTTGCTTTCTATCAAATTATTTGCTTTTTAATCATTTGTAAACTCACTTTTATCCAAATATTGAACAGTAGAGGATTATAAAATATCCCTTGACAAATTTTAAGTATTTTACTTAGTACCATTCTTTCAAAAAACCATATAGATTATTTGGTACTATGGATGACTTAAACTCTATGTAGACATGAGTTAACATATGCATTTGTATAAATTTCCAATGAAATATTTACTAGATTTCACAAGATCTAAAATAAACCAATTGCATAGCACAGAAAAATATTCTTTACCTGATATAAATAATAATAATTTTTTAAAATAGAGACTCATTTATTATTATCAACAACATACTACAATGCACACATCATTGAGATATGTTGTTGATAATGTTTTTCTCTATTTTTCAATCATGTTAAAATGAGTATCACTGTATCACTGTCTTCCCGTTCATCATCGATTTGCTCGAGCAGGCACCAGTAACATCTCCATATGACCTGTCTCATGCAAGTAAAGCCCAAGGGCACCTGCTTGCTCCAGGAATATAAAGAGCCTCAAACCATTCCATCAGGTCATGGGAATGAGGTCTATAATTGTTACTGGTATCTGGCATATCAAATACGACATGGGTAGCTTGCCAGGCTCTGCCATGTGGGTAGCATATTCTTGTAGTCATCTCAAAAATCCAGCATTTATTGATGAACCATGCGGCCGCAAGCGACATGCGAGCCGGGCTGTGATAGGCTGGTCTGCAGGGTGGAGTTCAGACGAGGGGAAGTCGGATGTGGAAAATGGAGGTCCTCATGGAGTGGAGGGTCGTCTGGCTTGTTGTGAGGCTCTGCTGGGGTGGCGGGCCAGGGCTAGAACCTGCCACCCCTCCCGGGCACCTCATGAGCGACTGGGCACAGTGAGAGCCAGTAGCAGCACTGCCCGATGTCTGTGTCTCAAAAAATGAGTATAATTTAAAAATATATATAGAATACATTTTTCATCATGTTAACAAAATTAGTATAATTTTAGAATATGTATTCTTATGGAGGCCCTCATGGAGTGGGGGGCACTGATCCAGAGACAGACATGGGGGCAGAGCTGCTACTTGCTCTCTCCCTGTGCCCAGCCGCTCACAAGGAGCCCAGGAGAGATGGCGGGTTCTAGCCCTGGCCCGCCAGCCCAGCAGAGCCTTGCAAAAAAGCCAGACGAGCCAGCCCAGCAGAGCCTTGCAAAAAGCCAGGCGA
Organism: Cryptotis parvus; assembly: GCA_021461705.1. NCBI lineage: Eukaryota > Metazoa > Chordata > Mammalia > Eulipotyphla > Soricidae > Cryptotis > Cryptotis parvus. The sequence continues at coordinate 59,397 of JAJIBD010008960.1, forward strand.
CCGTCCACTCCATGAGGGCCTCCATTTTTCCACATCCGGACTTCTCTACTTCCCCCTCGTCAGAACTCCACCCAGCAGACCAGCCTATCACAGTCCGGCTCATCGAAATCCACCCTGCTGCAGTCTTTTTAATCCGGCCCAGGTATGCTGATCCAGAGACAGACATGGGGCAGAGCAGCTACTTGCTCTCCCTGTGCCCAGCTGCTCACAAGGAGCCCAGGAGAGATGGCGGGTTCTAGCCCTGGCCCGCCAGCCCAGCAGAGCCTTGCAACAAGCCAGGCGACCCCCCACTCCATGAGGGCCTCCATTTTCCACATCCGGAACTTCTCTCTCGTCAGAACTCCACTCAACAGACCAGCCTATCACAGTCCGGCTCAAGCTGCCGCCGCAGTTCATCATTAAATGCTGGACTTAGAGATGACTGCAAGAGTATGTACCTGCACGGCAGAGCCTGGCAAGCTACCCGTGTTGTATTTGATATGCCAAATACCAGTAACAATTATAAACCTCATTCCAGAATGGATTGTGGCTCTTTATGTCCTGGAGCAAGCAGATGCCCTTGGGCTCTACTAGCATGAGACAGGACATATGGAAATGTTACTGGGGCTTGCTGGAGCAAATCAATGAACAACGGAAGACAGTGACAGTATTCTTATATTTTAGAACATAATATTAGAATATAATTTAGAATTATATTTGAATATTAGAGTATAACATTAGAATATTGTATTTCATATAATATAAAATATTGTGTATTCTTTATTTTATATAGAATATATAATATTATAATATATTATATATAGTATAAATATTACATGCATTATGATATTAGAATATTATATTAGAATAATATTAGAATATAATTTTGGAATATGTATTTCTATTCTAGTGCCTTAATTTGTATGACATTTTGTCATAGTTTGATACTTATATCTAAAATAGTGATCCTTTTAATATGCAACAGTAATCTTCAAAATTCCTCATTTTATGGAATATTTGACTGGTTTATCCAAGTTGTTAAAAAAGATTTGTGGCAGATCAGGATCTAGAACTTGAATTTTCCCCAAATGTTTTTCATCATTTTTATTGCTTCTTAATGCCGTACATATGTCCTTATTTGTTTTTAGATTAAACTTATATGTCTTAATAATATGATTAAGTAAAGGACTTTGGTTTACAGGGTCTGAATGTGAGTCTTTTTTTCATTAGATCCCTAACCATCATTTTCTTCATCTATAAAGTAGAGCTAATAACATATTTTTAAGAAGCATGCATCTAAATAATTTTACGATGTCTTAGAAGTACCCATTCCACTAAAAAAGCTTCATATATATGAGACTATTATTGGCCCTTGCCTTGCTCTGCATAATAGAATACAGCACTGTGTTACAAAACAGGGTTTTAAGATTTTAAAGGCCTGATTTCAACTAAATATTCCTTCTATCTATATGTGAAAAGGTATCTTAATATCATTACAAAAAACAAAATAAACATTTTTTTAAAAAATATCATTACAGAAGCAACACATAAAACCAACTAATAAATTAATGCTTGAAATATTCAGCTTTCACTCTCAAATTTTAATCCATGCCCACAAAGACACATATAGTATATTTTTTCTCAGTATCATGAGTAAGAAATGATTGCATATCAGACCAAAAACTTTGCAAATGATGATTGATTTATTAAAGACAAAGATACCTAGGTGAAATCAGCACATGACACATGCTTTATATATAGGCTTTATATCAACAAAAAAAAAAAGCATGAAGTACAGAATCCTAGAAAAATCCAAGGGGATCCAATTTAGAAATAGATAGGTTGGTATGAAGACAGCATTGTGTTGAGTAATTGAAAAAAAAATTCTGAATGACATCTCCCATTTCTCCATTACATTCATTATGGCCAAACTATTGCTTCATGACTTACACAGTGCTGAATAATTGACAGATACATTCAGAAATAGAGCCCATATTTACTGATATATATAAATGTGGTGATTCAAATTCTCACAGTATAATCTGTCATGTGTTAAAAATGTTGTCAAAGAACCATAGTAGATCTACACAGATATACTTAGAAGAAATACTTTGCAAATATAAGTGTTGGGGATATATACACCAGGTAAGGAATTTGCCTTACACACAGCAAATACCGTTTTGATCCCTGGCATCCATATTGGTCTCCTGAGCCCCAGCAGGGTAATCCCTGAATGCAGAGGCCAGGGTAAGCCTGAAGCACCAATCATGTGCAACCTCCAAAAATGATTTGCAAATCTATAAAAAATATAATGAAAAGAGAAATTAGAGCTTTTCTTTATTTTTAATAGATATCAGAACTAAAATTTGTAATGGCTCCATTCTAAGCATCTGGAACTAAATAATTTTCCCCGATTCACAAGCATATGAGATAGGTCCTATCATTAGTCAGTTTCCCACATGAGAAAAATTGAGTCAAGGTCAAGCGATTTGTCAGCACCAGTAAATTAAGAGTTAGATTTTGTTTTCCACTACAAACACAGGTTTTCTGAAGCTGGATTCTGTAATCTACTGATCTGCACCATGCAGCAAAACATCTTAGAATCCATATTATTTGTATCAATACCCCTTACTATTGCCTAATGCTGATTAAAAAGAATGCTGAATTTCAAGCTGTAAGTTTGTTGGAAAGTACCTATCTTTACTCCAACACTAGAACCACATTTGAATTGCCGGAGCTGGTACAGAGAGGATCCATATATTGAGAAAAATATATGACTATATTCCCTCTGCTTCCATAATTCCTAACGTTCAGGCAGTATGTTATGTTGTTGTTTTTTTTTTTAAGTACTCGAAAACCAAAAGGAATCGAAGAGCAAAATCAAGGGAAACAATATGGTTGAATACTTTGACAAGAGAAAAGAAAACCTTTCAAATTCATTTTCTGGATCTGAAAACTTAAAATGCTTCTCCATCAGCACCACCTGGACTAAAATGAAATCAGTGCCACCCCAGAAGAGCTCATTATCTCTCTTGCTCTGGCTTGCCGGGGAGCTCACCTCCCCAACGCCAGCTGCTTCAGAGGCCTGGGGCCTGCTTCACCTCTAGGGACATTAGCTTTAACCTTTCAATCTCTTTGATTTAATCATATAACCATGTAATTAAATTCCAATAGTCAAGTTTCAAGGGCAGGGAGGCAGGGGTGGGGCAGCCCCATTTAGCCCAAGCAGATGGCAGTCCCTGCCCCTGGAACAGCAGCGCTCACATCCACATGGCAGACTGCTAGCATTTGTGTGAGTCGCGGTTCAACACTTGCAACAAAAAGGTAGTCAGTCTGCTTAAAGAATGAAAAGCTCTTCACCTGCTTCTGTGAGATAAGGTGCAATGTATTTTTAATGTGCACTTTTATCTCTCCTTGGCAGTGAAGATGGTTTCCACATGATAGCCAAACCATAAGGTAAGCAAAGCTAATGGGTGTGATTTGTAGACAGCATATGGACCCCTAGGTTCAAATTAATGTGTTCTTTTCTTCTCTTGCCTAAAGCTTTTCAAATGCTGAGGAGGAACTTTCAGGATTGAGTTTAAAGATGCTTCTTCAATTTGTTTAGCTGCTGTTAGTAGCCAGGTGCTATTTCAACATCTGGTTGTGGTCTGTTTTATGTTTCTACCAAGAAAACATGAGTGACAGCTCATCTCATTAAATTAACAATGTGTTGGTAAGGATAAAGTAAAACTAGCTTTTCCACACACTACAGGCAATCTGCAAATTGGTACAAACTTTCTTGAGAGAATGCGATAACACATATCTAAGCTTTAAAAAAATACATACCTTTAATCAACTCTCCCAATTATTCCACGTTCTCAAGAAAAGATCATGTATATGTTGATATAATATATAGGTAGATAAGATACATATATAATTATGTATATTCTGATACACATACAGATACATATATGCAATTATGCATATGTTGATTATATATAAGATACATATATATATGATCCTGAAAAAATAATCTGACTCCTTCATGAAATCACTAATTAAAAAAAAAATACACCAGTAAGTTCACCTCTCTGTTCAAAAGCAAATTTTATAAATATTTTTTTATAAATTTTATAAATATTATTAGGATCCAAATTTGTTTAAATGAGTTGATGTTATTCTTTAAAAGATAACTTGTGACATTAGTTTGCTTTGGCTGGTGAAATAAGGTTAAATTTTATTTTTTGCTTTGTGTGTATTTTATTTCAAATGTTTTACAATTTAAGTAAAGGTACAGATTGTCAAGATAGAGAAAAAGTTTTCATACCAAGCCATTTTATAACTGCAAGTCTGTATTATTAATTAGAGAACTATCTCACAAACAAGAAACTCCTTTCTTCATTGCAGTGAATTCCATCAAAATTTGTCAGGACAAATATTGACACAAATATAAATATCAAGGCACATTTTAAAACCAGTTTTTACCCTCAAGTCTTGCGCATTTAGTGAAATTGTTCTGATTTGCATCAGATGCCACTGGAAAACAAGACAATAAACGGCACAGTTTTGTTCATATAAAATTGCATTGATGGAAGTTGACAAAAACTGTTTAAAGTAATAAGCTTTTTACTGTCATAGGAAACAACGTAAGATGACTATGATGAGAAACAATGAATGGTGCAGTTTATTTTTACTTCAATTTCAAGAAAGAAAGGCATCATTTTTCTGTTTGCTCCATTTATGTCTGAGGAAGCCTGCTACTCGGTCAGTCCTCACCAATAGCAACACACACCAATAGCAATGCCTCCATACAGGTGGGCCTATTTTCCAAATGTTTCTGCAACCCAGGCTAGGAGCAGCACTTAGCAGAGCTCAGAGGTTAAGTGACTCAATCAAAATAACTCTGTGGCTGAGCTGTAATAAAGTCCAAGTAGTTGTATCTCCAGGCAGACTTTTTCCAAGGTGGTTTTGGTGAAGGAAATACAGTATACTCTGATCTGAGTTTCTGTCATGAGCTTCTAGGAAAAGGCAGTGAATTTGAAAATCGGTGTGGAGAATACTAATAGATCCCCTAGCAGAAGCACTTTCAAGTTTTTTTTAAGTAAATCACCAGAGGCTAGTGATAAACTTAGATTCTAGACATCATACTAGGAAGTTCAGTCTAAATCACTTATTGAAGCATGTGCATTGGCCATTGGAACACCAATATTATTCAGCCAGGCATAACTAGCCAAAGCACACTTCACTTCATCCATAACACCAAATTTGTCATCTAGTGTAGGGGAGCGCCACCGGGGTCCCCGACAGTGCCGGGAAGTGAGTTTCCTTCTACCTCTGAAGCCGGCGGGGAATGGATGAAGACTCAGGAATCCGATGCAGTTTTAAAAGGGCTTTACTCTCACAGGATCCAATATACAATCCAAGAGCAGGGAAACCTCTGGACTCTGGGTTCCCAGCTAGGCCCCAGCCAGGTGTAGGCCAAGATGGTTGCCACCACATGTTGAGGCCCAACAGAGAATGGAGAGGATGGAGAAGCAAAGCACAAGGGAAGCCGAAATGGCAAAAGGGGGGGAAGAAAGCTTCTTTCTTCTTGCAGCTTATTTTATAGCTAGAAATCCACCCAAACTTCCCAGCCCAGCCCATTCTGGGCTGGGCTATCTAGAGATGAAAACAGGAAAATAGCTCTATAGAATGTAGCAACTTCAGGAGCCCATCTGATTGTTTACAAGAACCCAGAGCTAATTAAAAGCCTCCTAGCAGAGTTGGGAGAAGATATAAGCCAAATGTAACTTCCCTGGCAGGAAGGATCAAATGCCCTCAAGTAATTTCTCCCAGCACCTCACCTAATATCTTAAGCCAAGATCTGCCTGAAATTGCCTTTATAGGGTAGAGAAGGGGGTTTCTGAGATGGCATGTCTCTGTACCAAAGACTAATACTAATGCCAGTTGAATATTTCTCCAAGCCTTCACAAGAGTCTCCGTCTACTTCACAGTAGTTTTGTATTTTAGTTGCCTTTGAGTTATCAGGGAGCCATGCTTACTTGCTTGGAGGCAAACAACATTTCTCTCTGGTCTAATTACTTAGAGATCCAACGTGGCCAGGCAAATATGCTGGTAAGATCTAGCTAGTCCCATGATGATTGTGGTAGCATGAGAGAATATTTATACCAGCCAGTACAGAATACATGGTCAGATAAGACTGCCACATTCAGACTATCCCCTATCTATGAAGTGACCTGCAGGAGGCAATCCAGGGCAAATGCAGAGGCCTAGGCTTTTAGGTGTCCTGCAATAATCTAGGATAAACAAGTTGGTGTTTTTCCATGTTACTTTGGCTTCAGCTATTTTTTATTTAGGGATCAGTCCTTTGTTTTTATTGAAAGTTTTTCTGAATATCTTCTGTTTGTACACGTGATTCTAAAAATGCCTTCAGTCTACACAAGATTGTGAATCATGAATAGAAAATGTTTTAGGAGAAGGTGACTTGAGTTTAGATGTACCATCACAAATGTGTGGAACTCATTTGTAGTCTTTCTTTAGTAATGATCATCGTTCCATCTTTGCACAAAATCCAACTTACATTAGAACCTTGACTTCCTTCTAAATTTTGTTATGTCATTAAAAGGAGCAGTCACGCAAGAATGGAACATGATATTCCTCAAGTAACCCAAATCTGTAGGATAACAGTTCTACAAAATTTGAAATAATTAATTTTAGTTTCTCTTTGCCCATTAATACCTTAAGAAAGGAAAAAAAAAACTATATTCTTTTTTTTCTTTCTTCAAAGATGGGGGAATTTGCAAATTATTCAAAGTAACAGAAAAGCACATTTTGAATAATACATTTTGTAAATCAATAAAAGTATCTTATGCTTATTATTTTAGTTAAATTCTCATTTCCAGCAGTTCATTTTACAGGAGTTAAAACTAGTCTTTCACCTGTCCTGAGTGTTTTTACAGAGGTTAAGGCTCTTTCCTTGCATGTAGTGAACCTATTAAGTATCACCAAGAGAAATCCCTGATGGCAGTCAAGAATTTTAAATCAAAAAAGAAAAGAAAGAGAAAGAAATCACAAAGAAATAATGAAGGGGAGGGATGAAGGAAGGAAGGAAGGAAGGATGAAGGAAGGAAGGAAGGAAGGAAGGAAGGAAGGAAGGAAGGAAGGAAGGAAGGAAGGGGAAGGAAGGGAAGGAAGGAAGGAAGGAAGGAAGGAAGGAAGGAAGGAAGGAAATTTAATAGACGATTAGATCTAATTGGTTCCCTAATAAAACTCTTTGATTTTTTTTTTAATTTCTATTTTTTTATCATTTAGTAGGAGAATTTTAATCTAAGAATGTCATTTGTTTACTCAAATAAGCACATTATAAGAAGAAAGTTATAAAATTGATATCCAATGACAACAAACAAATAGAAACAGTTGAAGACACAGTATGTGTATTTCTTCATAAGACTTGCTATTTTGAATATTCTTTGAAAGAGGAAAATAGATATATTATTGAAGTAATATTAAAAAATAACTCTTTGTCATTGGTTATACAGTATAATAATTTACCCAATAGTGCTAATTAAAGATTATCATAAACATATGTGTGCAATTACTAAAATATCTTATAATTAAAAAGGTCAGTAAAATATAGCTGCTTTTAAATGTTTATGAGTAAATCTACAGCAATAGCTAATATACTTTTAATCATATTTTTCCTCATGTCTAAGGAGTGTGTTAGAAATTTTTTACATTGCTTTCCTTACGAATAGTTGGTTTAATGAGGATTTATATATTTAGACTATATTCTTAGTGCTATTTGAGTCTAATTTTTATTATAGTATTTTTTTTATGAAGCAAACATAAGTTTTCTGACATAGTAGGGAAATATTTGTAAGAGGCAGGTGATAAAATATAATTAGATGTTTGAAATTCAATTCATTATTAGGAAAAACAAAGCATTGATTAATTTTAGACCCTAAGTTAAATATGCAGACTGTGATTTTCAGAAAACCGCTAAGATTAATGAAAATAGAAAATATATCTTTCAAAATAAACCACCTAAAAAAAAGCATAAATTAAGTATAAATATATAGAAAGGAAAATGCTGAATATTTTAAAATGTGAGAAAATATACCTAAAAGAAAACTGATTTAATTACATTAATGACTATCAACATGGAGTCTAAGGAAAATAGGGAAAATACTCCTCTGAGAAATTAAGTGCATTTATACAATTACAAATGTAATACTTCACTATAACTATTCATATATCCCTCTTTGGAATAACAGTCAACGTGATCAGATATGAGTGGTGGAACTTAGAAATGCATGCATTTAATACAGAATTCTTTTAATTGACTCAAGAAAAGGCTAAAATTTTTTTAAGTGTTTAAAATTTAGATAAGACCAGTTAAATCTAATGGAGTGACAATATAGTCTGTAGAAAACAAAAAATAAATAATTTATAGCTTATTGAAAATGTGCTCTTTTCTTTGATCTTTGAAATTGTTAATAGCACTCACTGAAAGGTCAATGAAGAACTGGAACAAAAATTATATCAGGATCATTAAACTTTCAAATAAAAAAATGTACTCATTATAGTTTAATTTCTTCCCTGTTTTTCTCTTTGTTTGGATCACACCTGGCAGTGTTCAAGGATTATTCCTAGCACTGCTCTAAGGCATATCTCCTGTGGACTTGGGGGACCATATTGGATGCTAAAGATTGAACCCAGGTTATGTGTCTTAAAAGGCAAGAGCCCAACCCACTATACTAGCTTTTCTCTGATCCTCATTTTAATTTCTTTTGCTTGACCATAAAGCTAGAAAAAAAAAATTGAACCTGTCAATTATGTTTTTCTGTTAGGGGAGAGATCAATCTGACACTATTTCTTTGCAAATAATTCAAAACCTTAATCTGGTCTATTTTGTACCACTGACAACAAATGTGGTTAACGAGGTCATCCCCAAAGCATTTTGTAGAATTTTGAATTAATCTCTGCGTTTTAGTTACAAAATTCATCTTGGTTTTTGATTATCTCGTTTTTCATATTATTAAAGCACATAAGCCAAAAAAATAAGGGGGTATGTAAATAGGAGTCAGCATCTGGAACAGATTTTGTTTATCTGCTTCAGGCTAGTTCTTGCAATGAGATATTAAATCATCAAAATTTGGGTCAAGTGATTTCTTCTCAAGTAGATTGTTACCCAAAATAAACACATTCAGGCGTTCTGAAGAAAACTGTAGGATAGAAATTAATAATTAGTTTATTTACAGATTCTTACATCATTTCTAAACTTTTGCATTTGTTATTCTGGATTCAGATTTCAGGGCAACTGTAAGTCACCTTCAGGCAGTGAGTATGTTGTCAGGACAGTAACATTACCCCAGAGATGGAAAATCTGTCACATCACCTATAGGGGTCAGTCTTGGGCAAAATTTTCCATAGAGGTGCCATGACATTAAACACCCTGGTAAGTTATAAAAGTTAAATGCAAATATTTTTTGTTGCTTATACATGTTTAAGATTCATTATTGTTTTTTTTTTTCTCTTTTTGTCTTTTTGGGCCACACCCAGTTATTCTCAGGGGTTGTTACTTGCTATGCACTCAAGAATTATCCTGGCTGTGCTCTGGAAACACTGGATCCCACGGGATGTCAAAAGATCACGTGGCCGCCCACCTACAAGATGGTCAGACTTCCTTGTTAAGACCCTGAAGGAACCGGTTTGAGGCTCTTCATATTCCTGAATCAACCAGATGTCATTGGGCTACATTGGCATGTGATAGGGTCCAATGGAAATGTTACTGGCGCCCGCTCGAGCAAATCGATGAGTAACGGGATTCAAGTGATCAAGTGATCAAGTGCTCTGGAAACCATATGGGATGCAGGGGGATGGAATCCTGGTTGACTGAGTGCAAGGGGACACGCCCTACCCACTCCGCTATCACTCTGTTACCCCATTGTTTTTTCATTAGGTCCTCTTTTCTTAATTAAACTCTATTATTTTGGAATGAAGGGTAGTGGGGATAAAACCTAAATCCTCATATATATAAAACATGTGTTCTACCATGAAGTTAAATATGCAGTCTCCTTGATTAAATTTTACAGTTTCTTCTGAGACCTCTTTTGCAAAGAGATCTTGACCTTGGGCTATGTCCCAGTCCTACCTAGTTCACTTAGAGCATAAACCCTGTTAAGTGTGTGTTTGCGAGACTCTTGCCCACTAGCCAACACTTGGTCAGAGAGAGGAACTCTATACTGCTGGATCAACAAGAAGCCCCCTATACTTTCATCTTCACTAATTCTTTTTAGGGGAGAGATCAATCGGACAGCATTTCTTTGCAAGTAATTCAAAAACTTAGTCTGATCTATTTTGTTCCACTGACAACAAATGTGGTAAAGGAGGTCATCACCAAAGCATTTTGTACAGTTTTGAGTTAATCTCTGTGCTTTACATCACTGTCTTCCCGTTCATCTTCGATTTGCTCGAGCGGGCACCAGTAACATCTCCATATGACCTGTCTCATGCAAGTAGAGCCCAAGGGACCTGCTTGTTCCAGGAACATAAAGAGCCTCAAACCATTCCATCAGGTCATGGGAATGAGGTCTATAATTGTACTGGTATCTGGCATATCAAATACTACACTGGTTGCTTGCCAGGCTCTGCTGTGCGGGTAGCATACTCTTGTAGTCATCTCAAAATCCAGCATTTATTGATGAACCGCAGCCGCCAGACGAGCCGGGCTGTGATAGGCTGGTCTATCACAGCAGACCAGCCTATCACAGCTTTAGATACACAAATTCATCTTGGTTCCATCAACAAGACAGATCACGAATCATCCATCTGGTTCTTGATTTAAATCCCCTTTGTCCTTCTCACCTTATTGGGAATTGAGCTCAGATCCACATAGGATTTTCTTTGACTGTAACAAATTTCCAAAGAATAAGAATTTCATTGTTATCTGAACTTTGCCTTTTAATGACTTATTGATGCCATTTATGTGCTCACGGGTTCAGCTTCCCATCTCTTTATTTGTGCCCGGAGCCAGAGGCTCTTTGTCCTTTAGCTATTTCTTTGATGCCTTTGAAGGCATTCCATGCTGCTCTCTTCCTCCTGCGCAGCTCAGGTTTTAGGTTGTTCATCATGTTGATATCTCGAATTTGAAATCAAATTCATGTTGATTTCACCATTTTTAAGGACTTTAAATAAATAACTCAGTGGTCCAACGCACAGAACGTTTTGTTGCACATAGACTATCTGGGTCAATTCCTAACACTCTATATGGTCCCCTGGGCCAGCCAGGAGTAACCCCTGAGAGTTGTTGAGTATGACTTAGAAAATATAAATAAATACATATTTACAGTGTACTATTGCTGGACCATATGGTATTTCTATTTATTTTTAATACATTCATTTTTTAAAATATAAGGTCACATCAGCATACAATTCCACAAACCTTCTATTCAGATGCTTGCCAACACTTAGCTTTATATTTTAAATTCTCGCATCTAGGAGATAATATCTCTGTTTGGCTCTAAGAAATGATGCTAAATTTTTTCATGTATTCTTGGACCATGTGAATATCTTCTTTAAGAAGTATTTTCTCAGATCTTTTGCCAATTTTAAAAATTCTGTTACTTTGTAGGGTTTTTGTTTGTTTCTTTGTTGCTGAGCCCTGTGAGTTCTTTACATATTAGAAATAATAAACTGTTGGGGACGCTTCTGGGGTCCCCAACAATGCTGGGAAGAGAGTTCCCTTCTACCTCGAAGCCAGCGGGAATGGATGAAGACTCAGGAATCCGATGCAGTTTTAAAAGGCTTTACTTATCACAGGTTCAGGCAAACAAATCAGCAATAGGAAAAACCCTGTACTTAGGATTCCCGGCTAGAACCCCAGCCACGTGTAGGCCAAAATGGCAGCCACCACGTGTTAAGGCCCTGTAAAGAGGAGACAAAGACAAGACTCCCAAGAAGGGTACAAGCTCACAAAGAGAGAGCCAAAAAAACGAGCGTGAGAGAGGAAGCAGGCTAGTTTTATACCTCTGCAACTCAGACCTCCCCTCCCACTATTATGGAAAGCAGGGAGGGTCAAATGTTCCCTCAGGTAATTTCTCCCTGAGAAATATATGCTAATGTCTTGAGCCAAGATCTGCCTGGAAAAACCTTTATCAGGTGGAGAAGGGGTTTCAAGATGGCTTGTCTCTGTACCAAGTACCAGTACCAGTTATATATTTCTATATAACTGGTACCATACTAGTACCAGTTAAATATTTCTCTAAGCCTTCACAAGTCTCGTCTATTTCACGGTAGTTTTGTATTTTAGTTGCCTTTGAATTATCAGGGAACCATGCTTGCTTGCTTGGAGGCAAACAGCATTTCTCTCTGGTCCTAATTACTTAGAGATCCAACGTGGCCAGGCAAATATGCTGGCAAGATCTAGCTAGTCCCACAATGATTGTGGTAGCATGAGAGAATATTTACCAGCTAGTACAGAATACATGGTCAGATAAACTGCCACATTTAGACTACCCCCTTATCTACGAACTGATTTGTAGGCGGCAATTCAGAGCAGATGCAGAGGCTCTTAGAGAGTCCTGCAACAATAAACCATTGAAAGATGTATGTGTAAGTATCTTTTGTAATTTCTGAGTGCCTTTCTGATTTCGTGGCAGTTTTTTCTACTATGCAAAAATTTTTAATTGATACGTTATGTTTGTCTGTTCTTGATATAGTTCCCAGTGCTACTGAAGTTGAGTTTCCAAATGTCTCTGATACAGAATGTATATATTCTTTGATATATTCTGTATCAAAGACAATTCTGGAATGTACCTCAATTTTGTCGTCCATGACTTTTATTTTTTAAGTCTGATATCTATCTTTAATCCTATTTGATCAAATCTGTGTGTGGTGTGACATAGTGATCTAGATTTTCTTTTTTTTCATCCAATGTAGAACTCTGAATTTCCAACACTACTGAAGAGATCACTTCTTTCATTTATTGTATGATTTTTAGTTTCTTTATCATAGATATAATGGCTATGTATGCGGGGAGTTATTTCTTGGATTTCTATACTGTTCCATTTGTTGGTGTATTTATTTTTATATGCTATCACATTATATATATATATATATAATTTAAAAGAAGGTTCCTTCATTTTTATCATTATCAAATTATTTTCTTTATTATCTGCAGCAGACCGCTCAGTCGGGGTGAGCTCTAAGTCTCGGGGATAACCAGCATCAGGAAATCAGGAGAACAGGAACATCGGCGCAATGGACAGACAGGCACAGACACAAGGGAGGTCAAATACTGCTGCTGCCGTTTACTGAGGGCAAAAGCTTTTCTTTTTATGTTCAACAAATGCACAGACGCAAGATTACACCAGTTATTTTTTAGCAAAGGAGACATTTTTAACAACAAAAGGAGTTTATCGTGTCTACCACATATGACCACCTTTTGCCTGCGCCTGTTTTTCAGACATTTTTTTCTGACGTCTTTTTGTTTTTACATACTTTCATATTTGCCTTAAGTAAGATACATATTTTTTTAATTTTGATATTCATAGAATTACTTACTAGCTCTATGCACATATTATAGATTAACTTAACCTACTCCTAAATAGAAACTTCTATGCAGAGTTTATTATTGTAAGATTATTAAGATTTTGTACTAGAAAGTGTTAACTTTAACAGGCCCAATTATTTTTCACACTTAAGGTTTGAGGAGGCTAATCACTGCATTCCCGTCAACAGGGGGTAGCCAGTTGCCCCGACCCATAGGTCAAGAATTCTCCCTTACCGCTAATGATGGGAAGCAAAGGCCTGAAGGCAGCGAGCCTTTCCTTATCAAGGACCCTGAGACCAGCTCAGGCCTTGGCAGCCGGGCGCTGCGCGTGGCATTTTTATACTATCTTTGTTTTATGCTATAATTGTGTATAATGAAAACTACGGTTTTGCATGGTTTTCTCTTTGTCCAGTCTCTTCATTACTCAGAGTCTAAGTTTCAGCATAAACAAGCGCTCTAATTGCACACCAAGCATTCTTAGGAACAACCAAGGGAGTCTAGGCGGCTTTGTTGGCGACAGTCCATTTTTTAGGGGAAGCACCGATTGGTAACTATCCCTTTTTAGGGGGAAGTACCGAAGCCATCCCCTGGCCCAGTGAGCACTTTCATGCTACGCGAGCCGGTGCAGCGGGAGCGGTGGCAATTATCAAGTTAATTTTTCTGAGATCTTTGTGGGTCTGTATAAACTTTGGTTTATTTCTGTGAACAAATGGCACTGGCACTTTGCAAGGAATTATGTTGTATCTGTAAATTTTTAGGCATAGATGTCTGTTTTTAAATATTTATTGTCCCAATCCATAAACATAAATTATGGATTGTCCCAATCCATAAACATAAGTTATCAAACATAAGTGTATTGTTTATCTTTTAATACTATAGCTTTCAGTAAATAAGTCTTCAATATACTTTTTTAATGTTTATCTAAATATTTTTAGTTTTTTAAATTCAGTTGTAAATGGGGAAAAATTTTTTAATTTCTCTTTCCTCTAACTACTAGTTGCTACAAAATTGTAAAGCACTTATGTGGTGTGTATGTAATCTGTGTCTGGCAAAAATTACTAAAATACCCATTTTTCCAGTAAAATTTTGAGTGGAATCTTTGGGGATTTCCATGTTTGTTATCATGTTATCTACAAATAGTGTTTGTTTTACTTCTTTTTTTTCAATTTGCATTCCTTTCATATTCTTTAATCTCTTCATTTTCCCAGACCAGGACTTCAAAAGTATATGGTGGTAGTGATGAAGTAGATCACTAGTACTCAAAGATCTAGAGCTAGGCCGGGAGCCAACCCTCAGCACAGACAGGTGTGGCGGAAAAAGCAGAAAAAAATTATAAACAAGTACCCTTTCAAAGGTTTTTTTGTGGCACCTCTGATATGTCATATTTTTAACATTTCCTTTTTTTTTCATGTAGTATTTTACATTCAGTGAATTGCATGTATTGAGACATTCTTATGTCCAGGAACAATCCCACAAAACATAATAAATAATTCTCTTGGGGTCTTTAGATTACATATTCCAAGATTTGTTGAGCATTTTATATGTGACTCATAGTGTATATGAGATTATTTTGTTTTTCTTCAGTTCCAGGCACTTCCTGGGTAT